>JADDOH010003510.1:0-10551 GCA_016648135.1 Agrypnia vestita
TCGGACTCAAAATTAGGAAATTTATTCTTTAAGACTCGGCGGGTAACATAGGCAATATTTTCTCCCTATTCTCATACCCCTTTCCCTCCCCCTGACATATTTTCGATGCAAATCTGTACCGTTTGACAGATCGGACTCAAAATTTGGAAACTTATTTTTTAGGACTCGGCGGGTAACATAGGCAACATTTCCTCCCTATTCTCCTACCCCTTCCGCTCCCCTGATATATTTTTTAGGTAAATCTGTACCTTTCGGCCTATCAGACCTCAAAATTTGGAAACTTATTCGTTAAGACTCGGTGGGTAACATGTGCGATATTTCCCTCCAATCCTTTTAACCCTTCCCCTCCGCTTATATATTTTCGATGCAAATCTATACCATTCGAATCGAACCTTTGTTTACCCTCACAAATTTATTTTAAACTTAATCCTTAACCCGTGCAACGCCGGGTAAGGAAAGCTAGTATAAAATATTTCTTAAAAAGTTCCCTTTAAAAAATAAATTAAGAATATTAACTAAACGATTTAAAAATATTATTTATGAATTAAAAATAACTCGTTACTTTGTAATATTATTTAATATTATAAAGTAACGAGTTCATAGTCGACTCGACGAAGATTAGTTCTCTAAGGTTAACAAATTTCTTTACATGTTTTTAATTTCTAATTTCGCTTACCTTACATCTAAAATATTACCGAACAGTATGAGTTATTAGCAAAGAGTTTATAGTACATCAATATGTATACAATATATCATTTAATACATAGAGATGAAATCCAGCTGGTGACATGAAGCTCGAGTGGAGACAGGACCAACCATCTTTCTAGTCGACCATTTAGTTAGCGAAGGGAAAAACTACATTTCAAAATGAAGACTACAACACACACACGTTCACCAGTCTGAAGACTACAAAGTGTACACTATATTTGTAGTAAAAAGTACATGAAGTGAACTACGAAATTGTAGTATTAATGGAGTGAAGTAATTAAGTAATTGTGGTATTAATGAAGAGAAGTAATTGTACTACAAAATTGTAGCACTAATGAAGTAATTCGTGCTAATTATAGTACAATATCGATATTTTTTGTTATTTTTTCCCAAATAAAAAGTTCGGTGACTAAAAAAAAGTCGCCGGAAAAAATATATGAATTTATCGACATTTTTCGATAAAATAACACTGGCGACCTAAAAAAAAGTCAACGGGAAAAATATTTAAGACAAATGCCGATATTTTTCTCAAAGTAACATTTGACGACCTAAAATAAAAGGTCGCCAAAAAGATTTTTTCTTCATTCTGTCCCAAAATTTTTCAAACCAAGGAAGGAAGGGGGGGGTTGTTTCAGTTTCCATAAATTTCTTCGTTCGGTCCCAAAATTTTTTCAAACCATGGGGGGGTTTTCAAACGATTTCCAAAAATTTCTTCATTTATCTACATCGACTTCCCAAAAATTTCAAATAAAAAATGTACTATTTGAAATATGTACTCGTACTTTCGATAACTTTGTAGTGTTCGCTTTGAAATTGTATATTTATTACAATAGTGAGTACAGAGCGGATCCGACATCGCTACATTTAGTCATTTATGACTATGCCACATGCCAGCTCGTTTTTAGAATTTATTTTGTGGTTAATTTATTCAAATATGTGACGTGTTCTGTCAAAAATTGTTCATCATGCTCTAATAAACTATCAAAACCAACAAACAGTATAGGATTTCACTGATAAGAATTATTTTTTAATTATTACATTTTTCAGTCACTGAAACATACCCACCGATTTCTAAAATGCGTTAAATCCAATTTTTATAAATTAATTTTTCACGAAAAAATAATAAAGGGCATACAACTGTGTAATTTTATTATTTCGTCAAACAAATTGAATATATATTATTTATAAACTATGGAAACAATCTTTTAAAAACATAGATAAAATATTAGAAAAAATATAAAAATAAGATTGAAAAAAAAATTAGCGCATAATACCGTTTTGCTTATGCACATATTTTTTTTTGCATTACAGATTGCTCCATTTACAATGCAAGTATATCTTGGACCTAAATGGTGGCGATCCGCTGCTCAGCATTCAATGATATCATTAAATACATCGACATGATCGCTCAGTTCATTTAGGAGTTGCACGCTACGCGTTATGGTGTGCTTATTCATTATTTCCGTTCTGCATTTTGGGACATGAAATAGCGTTTGACCTCGATTTCACTAATATTTGTTTGTTACAAACAGGGCATAATTCTCTAGCAGGTTCGGGGCATCAATTATATTTCTTAAAATTTTAACCCCCAACATGACTAGGCCCTCCTGTCTGCGCGACTCGAGGCTGTGATAGTTGCATTCCCTCAGCAGTACTTCAAGGTTCATGAATGTAGGATATTCTCCTGTTCTGCGCATGTATAAGAAGCGCAAGAATTTATTTTGAATCTGCTCAATCATGTCGATGTATTTTCTTTGGTATGGGCTCCACATTGCCATTCCATATTCCAATTTTGAGCGAATGATGAAATTATACATTTTCTCTTTGTAAAATAAATAAATTTGCACTTCTCATTCGAAAATCCTTTTGATATATGTGTTACGAAACCTAAAAGCTTATAACACATTGTAACTAGTTGGTTTATGTGACTTGAGAAAGTCAGTCTGGCATCAAAGACCATACCGAGATCGTTGATCTCAGCAACGCGTGAAATTTTTTCTTTATTGATCATATAATCGAACTTTATTGGTGTTACTGAACGACTATAAGTAAGACATGCACACTTTTTATATTAAAATGCAGATTGTTCTCCTCAGTCTAGTCTACTAACGCATCTAAGTCTTTTTGTAAATTATACATTCACGCATACTCGTAACCTTAGCATAAATTTTCAGGTCATCCGCAAAGAACGCACATTTCGCTGTTTTTATCCTGTCTTGTATATCGTCTATCATAATCAAGAACAGTAAGGGACAAAGGGCTGATCCTTGCGGAATTCCTGAGTATGCTGGGAAAACTGTTGAACATTTGTCTTCTATAGATACATATTGGAATCTGTCCTTCAAGTATAATGCAAAGAATTTTAATAAATTATGGTCTAATCCTTAATGATGTATCTTTCTAAGAAGTATATCGTGATCAACTCGGTTGAATACTTTTGAGAAATCTGTGTATATAACATCGGTCTGGGCTAAGGCATCCAATCCTAGGGCTATATCATGAGATACGATAAGGAGATTCGTTGTTGTAGATCTCTTTGATAAAAATCCATGTTGGCCAATTTTAATAGGGCGGTAATGCGATGGGACGACTTAATCTTGAACAAAATAGGTTTTCCAATATTATTTGTAGAACGGATAATACCGCTACCCGGCGATAAATTTGTACATCTTCCTTTTCCTTCCTTCCTTTCATTCCTATTATGAGATAATTTTCTTTTTAATCACTGCAGGTATTGGATTAAATGCATAAATATGTAATGCATTATTAGTGAAATAATTATGAAAAATAAATATGGTAGTGAAGAAACCTCATCAACAGATATTGCCTTAAAACGTTAGTTTTCTTAACAGTTTGTATTAATGATGACTAGAAGCTACCATTAGCATATTTTTTTGTTAATGGTGTTAAATCTGCTTAAAGAGCAAATTAGGTAAATGCACCAAGAATTAAGAGATTCCTTCCACGGTAATTGTATACCTCTTGAAAATACAAGATAATGAATAATTGTTCTTGAGCAGTAATAAAAATTAATAGCACAACGGAAAATTATAGGCCGGAATTGATAGAATTCAAAGACGCGGACCATTTCATCTTCCGCCCAATCGCCAGAGCTTAGAATAGTACGTTTAACTGCCGGTAGGGGAAATATAAAAAAAATGTTAAATATTTTGATAAAAGTCCTTATCACTATTTCATGGGTGTCGGCTATAAGTAAATAAATACTTATTCTTTGGAAACCGGCATGTAAAAATACCGTCATTTTTGACGGGTTACAGCTAGCTATTCCATGTTACAGCTATTAAATGTGCACTCAAATTATCTGACTTAAATTTATATTTAAATTTTAAGTAACATGTTTATTGTATGTAAAAAATGTTTATTTAAGTGTGTGAAAATACAGGTCAGGAATTATGATTTACTGTTGTAAGTATTCAATAATTTCAGTACTTGATTGTGACTGTGTATTGACGCCTATTAGATTATAAATTGTCCTGTAAATGTCAGTCAACCTGGATTTCTACGATTCCGAAAGGTTTGTAGCCGGCAATTTAACGATTGCGAGAAGATATAATTTTTCGTGCGATTTGAAACAGAAAAAGTACCATTAATAAAAAATAAAAAGCCACGAGCTTCAGATATGTCTTCTTCTTCATGTGCCCTGTCGGGTCCCCCTGACGACGGCGATCATCTGGGAGAAAGCTTCCCTGTCCAGGGCAGTGCGGAACAGCTCTTCCACTTCTTATTCCGGTCCACTCTCGGATGTTTCGAAGCCAGGAATGCCGCCTCCTTCCGACCCCTCAATCTCCCCCTTACCCTAATAAATTTCCGTCACGAGAGGCAGTGCGAGCACGTCTGTTCGTATCGGAAGCTTACTACCAAGTAAGGTCTGGCAAGACAAATTTATTAACAAGACACCCTGAAGATGCCTGTTGTGATTCAGGCGAAACGTCGGTTGGCGAATGGTCCTTCTGAGGACCAGATTTTGACGCGGGTTACCCACAAAAAAATTAATACTAACATATATACATAAACATCATTTTACAATTAACTCGGACAATCTTGGTTAACGTGTAATGACCAATCTTCAAACACCCGTGAAAACCTTTATTACAACATATATATATAAATTATATATATATATATATATATATATCTATATAATATATATATATATATATATAATATATATATGAGGGAGGCACAGTTCTTATTTCTTATTATAATATATTGTTACATATGCGAGTTATTTATTAATACGGTGAAGAAGGTAGATTGATAATGAAGTATTGAATTATTTTGAAAAGATAGGTTTAATATCTCTAGGTTTATAGGGGTAATAATCTATACGTTTAAATAATTTAAGAATTAAAGTTAAAGTGAATTAAAGTTAAGTAAAAAAGGTAAATTGGTAACGACGTATTGAAGTATTTTGAAAAAAAGCTATGGGTTTAAATGATTTATGAATTTAAGTTTGATTTTAGGAATTTTTTTTTTTTGGTTTACTGAAAAGTTACTGATGCAGCTTATCCCGATAGGTAAGTTATTGTAGTAGTTAATGGCTTTAAATATAGTGGCTCTGCATTTGGCTTGTTTTACATTTAGGCATTATAAATTGGTGTCCATTTGTCATCAGCTGGAAATATTCCTGGTTTATACATTTGCAGAGTCCGGAGCCAGCTGCGTGACCCCCGAGCGCAAGCCCGGCGCCTGCATCGCGCGGAACTCGTGCGCCTACGTGAAGAATTTAATACAGAACGCCCCCAAGCCCGTCTCCCCTGAGAACCGCCGGCTCTTCTTGGATTACCGCTGCGAGACCCGCTCTAGAATCGTAAAGGTAAATACGAGCTCTTTTGATACTGCAAACTAAACTACCCGAAAATCAGATAGCCGCTCATTTTTTTAATCGAAAAATCTTCGTACTGTAAACGCAACTGTATGATTATTCAGAATATTTTGAGTTTGTTCAAATCTTTCAGAACAGTGCTGGATTTATGTCACAGAGACATTATTAATCAATTAGTGTATATTATAGATATCTCACAGAGACGAAACTGTATTAATTATGGGAAAGTAGGTATAGAAGTCATTTGGGTGTAACAGGACTTATGACCTGTCTTTTTATGGTTGGCTTAAGTGATCACTTTACACAATTGTATTCGGATGAATTTCATTACACACAATAAAGTATATTGCTCCGAAAATTCCGTAAATCAATTGTAGATTTTCTCATTAGCGACATCTGTGGGGATTTAGGGGAATGAAAATGGCTTTGTACAGGCCGCATGGAAAAGGCGCTTACAACTCATATATGAAAGCTTCACGCAATTTGAACATATATACAACTTCCAAAAAAATGAATAAGCATGGTATATTCTATCATGGGTGGAAATGGCGAATGTTACAATTGTGTAAAGTGATCACTTAAGCCAACCATAAAAAGACAGGTCATAAGTCCTGTTACACCCAAATGACTTCT
Organism: Agrypnia vestita; assembly: GCA_016648135.1. Lineage (NCBI taxonomy): Eukaryota > Metazoa > Arthropoda > Insecta > Trichoptera > Phryganeidae > Agrypnia > Agrypnia vestita. The sequence continues at coordinate 6,188 of JADDOH010003510.1, forward strand.
ATACCTACTTTCCCATAATTAATACAGTTTCGTCTCTGTGAGATATCTATAATATACACTAATTGTATGATTATTTTTAATTCGTGATAAAACAGGATCGTTTATTTATATTTTCTGAATCACAGGCCTTTGCAGCCCCAGTGTAAGTAGATGAATCTATTTTGGAGCCATCGGTAAAGCAAAACAATTGACTGGAAAGGAGAGTAATATAGAGATGAAAGGTTTTGTCTCAAAAAATTTTTGGCACATGTCTGAAAAGTCTTGTAACTGTTGGTCAGCAGATGAGGACTTTTATTTTTCCAGAACTAATTCTTAGTTGTTCTGTAAGAAATCTATGTTTTGGGATTAGGGATCGGTCACTTTGACGGGCACATTTCACACTTTTGAATTTTTATTTTTAAATAATAATTGAGGTGTTTTTATTTAAAACACTAAGTTTTCTTTAGTGAGTTAAGCCTCAACATATGGGAATAAATAGAATATACTTTAAAAAATCTTATCTTTATATAAATAAAAAGCGTTTTAAAATCAACAAAAAACGTAAAAATTTCTTGCAAATTTAAAATATTATAACTTTATTAATTTATTGAATATTTCTTAATTACCTAAGTACGGATTCTGGATAATGAAGTATACTTTATTTGTAAAAAAAAACATTATGCGTAAATATAATAAATATTCGTTAAAACTTTGCGTCACCTAGGTGCTAAAAACAATTTTTATGGCCGCGGCCTGTCGATTAATGCTTTTTGTTTTTTAATTATTGTAAATAATGTTCAGTTTATTACTTTTGTATAAGAACAAAGGTTCTTTCTAAGTTATTGCCTTAAAAAATTGCAGTCCAGAAAAGACATTCTGATATAAATTAATAATAAAAACCCACAATTACGTAAAATACAAAATTCGAAATATACATTTACAGTGAATGTCCAGCCTTGATACGTATAATGATTACATATTTACTCTCTAAGAAAGCAGAATTGCTTGTGTTTAGAGAGGGATTTGAAAATGAATTTGTGCGACATAAACTGTCTTCTTAATCGAAGTAGGATGTTTATTGGGGAATATATCATTGCTCCAATTATTAAATTGAGACTGTCGGATACGATCTAACATTTGTAAATTTTTTTAAGCCAGTTTCATAATAAAGGATGCATAATCTAGATGGCTACTAACATATGCATGATACAATAATTTGTGTCCGGTTGGATGGACTTTACCCTCATGTATTGAGAATTGACATCTAAAATTCGATTTAACTCGGCGTTCCAAATAAGGTTGGAATCTTAAAAAAAAAACAAAAGTCGGATCGTTCTAGTTGATAAAAATAATATCAGAAATAGAAGACATCTAAACTAGATATAAAATGGTCGTTCGGCAAAGTCTAATGTTTACGGAGGAGATTTTCATGAGACGCGATATGCGGATTTTGCTTCTTCGAGATCTACGAGAGAGAGAGTTGGAGACAACTCTCGGCTTGTGCAGTCCCCATGCACGACCACGACTACGATCATCGGCACCTTCACGCTCGTGGTATGCCAAATGTTGTTAGTTTGTCCACCATTAATGTTCCTTTCATCAGTTCCGTCCGAATGACTTCGGAACGGCATAAATGTTTATAATTTCCAAGTTTTACCTATAAGCAGCTGCTGCCAATGAGATAATGGTCACTGAAAAGCGCTAGAGTAGGAATTTGCCTAACTTTCTAAAATAAATGTTTTTAGATAACGTTGTGCACACGTGTTTAAATTTTTGTCTCATTCTAATGTTATTCCAATATAATAAGCACCGATCTAAGCTATTTTTCTCCTCCACGTAAAATGTACAACGAGGTAGCATACAAGACGGCAACCATAATGTATTCTTTACGACATAGGCAGATTTTATAAGCGAAATTTGTTTGACGGACCTTTGAACTTCTAATACACGCTCGCCTTGATTTGGTCGGACGTTGCTATTATGTTTTTCCTTGTGCGAATGATTTCCTCGCTAACAAGTGTATTTTCCGTTTCCGCAGGTGTGCTGCCCCACGTCGTCAGGGCCGCCTTCCGTGGAGGGCCACCGGAACCTCGCCCTGCTGGCCGGCGGGTGCGGAGAAGTGCAGGAAGACAAGCTCTTCGGAGGGAATAAAACTGGCCTCTTTGATTACCCATTTATGGCGCTCATTGCCAGTGACGAAAGTAAATGTTTTACCTAACTAAACTAACCTCACACTCTTGTGTGAAAGTCCTTGTTCTGATGCATACATGCCTTCACGGAGACTCATAAAATATTGAAGCATCTAACAGAAAAGCAAAATTACATACATTGCGAGACTTGAACAGATACAAAAGCCTCAACCCTAACTTGTCTTTTGACTCTTATCACGAAGCACTACATTTCCACAACATAAAAACTCTGGAACAGCGAAGAGCATGTGCTGATCTATCTATAATTTATTTAAACTACTGTGAGGATATCTCGACTGTCCCAATCAACTGGAATTAATCTCTTTTCATGTACTCTTTTGTGTTTGTGTGCTCTTTTCCGAGTAATAGAGTAAAATACATTTTTATAACGCGCATGCAAAGCTTTTAATAATAATTGTATTGATATTGACCTCTTCCACATTGGTCTTACCGAATTTAAAAGAATGCTTTAGAATAATCTTACCGAATTTAAAAGAATTACGTGTATTAAATCGACCTTGACCAATCGCTCACTATATCTAATCTTCTCTTATTCCACCCCAATCCTGACTCCTATCTCCTCATCCGTTTTCTCCCATTAATTAACTCATTTTCAATATACTTTTTTTTCCCATTCAATCACTTACCATTCAGTCTAAACATTGTTTGTTGCTTACCACTATTCATTAATCATAAATTAATTTAAAATAATTAACTTAAAAATATCTTATCTAATCTAATCTAACTTTGTGAATCTTTTTAATTGGTCTATAAAATGAACACTATGCTTTTACATTATAATGTTTAAAAAACTTCCTTAATAAATAAATAAATAAATAATAAAAAAGAAGGACCCATCACACATCCAGGGACGTTCTATGAGCAATACTTTCGTCACCCGTGTTAGGCATTTTTTAGTGCTAAGGTGGCCATGGGTACTCACCGCCCCGCTGAAATAAACTTAGTTTTCACCACTTTTGTATTGAAAATATCAACATGTTTCAGAGCCCACGGCCCCTTCGTCAGTATACAATTGTACAATTATATACTGACGAAGGGGCCATGGGCTCTGAAACACGTTGATATTTTCAATATAAAAGTGGTGAAAACTAAGTTTATTTCTATTAATTATATTAATAATATCACCACAAAATATGCTGTTTTTGAAGAAAAAGAAATTAAATGTTAATAAATATTATGATAAAGTTCTGCAGGTTGAGTGTTATTTTAAATGTGACAGCTGTTTCGGCTTGTAAGACCTTTATCAAGCAGTTTGATAATGTTTTTTCTCCTTCACATTTTATTACTTTGATCCCCATTGCACCCTTCAGAGTAGCGGGGACTCCTCGGGAATGCGTTTGCTTCATATGGGGCGTAGGTTGAAAACCTCTTTAAAACATTGAAAAATTGCTAACCTCGATGGCAAACGTGTAAGGGCGATATAGGAGCATTTGCTCGTAGAGAGGCCCGGGATCTGCGGTGAGTCCCACTTCATGTCCGATTTACGTGAACTATTATAATGTCTTAACTTAAACGTAACATTTATAAATTGTCCTCATGCTTTGGATTTAGTTAGTTATAATTCTTTTGATAAAACGAAATAAATTTACCGCAAACCACAAAGTGTGGGAACAAGTGTACTGTGTAGTGTATATTATCAACGAGCGCTGATTTTGTCTATTATAAAACAAGTTATCACAATGATTTATACACAACGTTTTATTCCACTAATTTGAGTTATGTTATTATTATATATATATATATATATATATATATATATTATATATATATATATTATATATATATGAATCTATATATCTAATCATAGGTCTCTATCCAAAATTTTAATATTATAACTAATATATATAATCTCGTCCTCTATATCGGTCTTTTCTACACTCCTTTTCACTCCCTCTGTCCTACACAATAGAAAGTAAAGGGATGACGGAGAGGGAGGGGGAGGGGCGAGGGTAGTTATTTATTGACATATACAACAGTAATTAATTTTTACATAAAATACTACTTATTTTAACAATGGGGATGACGCAGGTATTTGAATGTTTATTAGGTTATTCTAATTTTTAATTGCTTTATTAATTTCTAGTATTTCTAGGTCACCCAGTTTACGACCCTTCGCCTGTAGATGTAGGACTCTAACATTATTTTGGTCAAACAAGTGATCACGTTCAATATAGT
>JADDOH010003511.1:0-22981 GCA_016648135.1 Agrypnia vestita
TTAACTATGTAATCACTACAAACCTGTCCGACATTAGCGTAGTCTCATCAGAACGGATAACGTGTATACGATTGGCTATTCTAGCTCAGACTTCACCGGGTTTGGTAGTATTCTAGCTCAGACTTCACCGGGTTTGGTAGTAATAACCCACAAAACATAATTGGAACAAGTGTATCCAGATAAGAATATTGTAAATAAAATAATATGAATTTGCGGCCCATATACACATGAAATAAAAGGATAAAGCGTATGGGGATCTTATAGATGGATGGATAAATGAAACAAATAAATATAGGAGTAAATGCAAGTAAAAAGCAAGTATATAAGTGCCAAAACATAGGAGAACATAGTGTTATAGAAATTCAAAGACGGGAGGAACAATAATGTGAAGTGGAACGGATATAGCAAGAGCATGTAATAATGATATACGTACAAATACAGACAACTACTTGAGACCGATTCGACAGATACTAGCAATCTTTCAACACACCTCTAAGAACATGGTGAGTAGTATATAGTTATCAGCGGAGGCGTCCAGTACCTTGGCAATAAATAAGGACTGAATTGATCCGACGCCTTGCCTGCTGCACTGGAGGTTTATTTATTTTATTTAATTTCATTTATTGGTTTTCTTACAGCCATATAATTAATCAATCTTGAAAAAAAAACAATAATTGATGTACAGAGTTTTGGGCCAATTACAAGGAAACACATATATACAATCGATAAAAAAATAAGAAAAAACATGTCCAATAGTGGGTTTGTGTGGGTGTGTGTATTTGTGTGTTTATTTATTTATTTATTTATTTTGTTTTGGGAAAAATTAACAGCAAAACAATCTTAAAAATTTTCCACTGAATTTAAAAATTTACTTTAACTTACATTAATAGTTTATTGTATTATAGCGAATAGTACTCTTCCAGTATTATATTGTTCGAGAATATTCACTGTTTATGTAACATAGTTATTTTGTGGATCAATCTTACTGCCAATAAAAATAATAATAAATGGTTACAAATTAATATATAGACGACATGGCTACGTGAGCCCTGGGTACAACCGGAGAACTTCAATGTTTAAATTCTGCAACGGAGGGACCTAATACGTCCCTGTGCGCGGGGTGCCGCGGGCGTAAGACAGGATTCATTGGGTGATCCACGAGAAAATATCGCCTAAAATTAATTTAAAATTAGGTAATTTAAAATTAGTACCTTTGGACGATTGTTATATCTAGGTATGCAGTGTGTACATGGTGAGTATAGGGAAATTGATCCCATGATATAGCGGCCAAGAATCGTTAAATTTCCGATAAAGACGAGTGAAAATACGAGGGAACGGGACATGATAATGGTAGATAGTGAAGAAACATCAACTATGATTAGGGGAGTACCCGATAGATTGTGGTTACGGTTGATCAAACGACAATATGGACTGAACTTAGAAATTAAATATTAAAAATTAATTATCGCGCTTGCGAAGCGAATTTAAATCGTCCGAAGCCACCGAGTCCGCCCCAAAACATAAGGTAAGAGACAGCAACAAAGGTGGAGCCAACTGACGGCTGTGAGTGGTTTCAGGGTTGTGGACCGCCAAAATAGACCTTAGTAGGCGGAATTCTGATATCAGGGATGGCATAGATTAGTGAAACCAAAGAGGCTGGATATGGGCCCTTTTCCCGCGAGGGGGGTTTTAAAATGTCAAGACAGTGCAGTTTTTGGGCAGTCGGTGTGGACATCTACGGGGGTGCGAAATCCGCGTCGGTTGTTTTTTTGAGTGATAGTTACCGTGAGTGATAGTTACCGTCGACTTAGAGTGTCTCAGTGTTTGAAAATTATAGTTTAGCGCCAAGTGAAAGTGGTGCACGGGTAATTATACTCTTCGACATTGTTGATTGCTCACGATAAAAGAAAAGGGGGGTACGGGTTTGATTTTATTTGATAAAGGGTAATTAATTTGGCATATTAGAACATCGGAAATTACTGCGCTTTATTAAGTTGATTAGTCCGGCATATATAGAACTGATATTCGCAGATCTCCGGAAACTAGCTGTGCGTTATAAAGATACCTATTTTATGCTAAACACGCGGGAAATTGTTAATAAGTCTTATAAAAATACCTATCTTATGCTAAATACGCGAGGTCCTGTTAAAAGGGTTTTAACTCAGAGTACGGGTTTGATTTTATTTTATAAAGGTAATTAATTTGGCATATCAGAACTTCGGAAATCACTACGTTCTATAAAGTTAATTATTTTTATCGTCTTACTAGGTTCACAGAATAATACTCGCAGAATTTCAGGAACCGCTAGGGTTCAAATTTAGTTAATTTTTCGTTTTACTAAGTATACAGGAATAGTATTGGCGGATCTCCGGGAACTAGCTGTGCGTTATAAAGATACCTATTTTATGCTAAACACGCGGGAAGTTGTTAAAAGATAAAGGAGTTGTTACTAACAGATTCGGTTTTAAATAAGTCTTATAAAAATACCTATCTTTTGCTAAATACGCGAGGTCTCATTTTAATTTTTACATTTGTAAGGCATATAATATTTCGTTATACGAAATGTTTCGATTAGACCGGATTTATTTTAGTTATTGAAAGAATATTTAGTTTATTTTAATTTTTTTTTTGTTTATGTTTAATAGTAAGAGTCCGTTAAAATTATAGCGAATAAATTCCGGGATTAAAAATACGTCTTGTGAAAAATATATAGCTGATCTCGCGGGGTATCAGATTTAGCCCATAATAATCTAGATTTTCATTTCGTTTAAAATTATATAGAGTAATTCCGTGAGAATCGGGGTTTATTTACAATTTCACAGATGTATAAATTCCATTATTCTAGAAAATTATATAAAATAATCTCGTGAGAATCGGGGTTTATTTACAATTTCACAGATGTATAAATTCCATTATTCTAGAAAATTATATAAAATAATCTCGTGAGAATCGGGGCTTATTTACGATTTTACAGATGTATAAATTCCATTATTCTAAAAAATTAAATAAAATAATCTCGTGAGGAACGGGGTTTATTTACGGTTTTACAGATTTACAAGTTTCACTATTTTATAAAGTATATAAAATTGCTTTTGTTCGGCCCGGGTTATCTTATATTATATAGGAAAACATAGATCTCGCGCTATCAAAACACATAAAAACGTTTCATGAGGCCGGGATTGTTTTGCGCGTTGGGGATAGTATATAAGAAGAAAATAAGTTTATTTGGTTCGGGTTATTTTATATTTTATGAAAGATATTTGCCTCGCGGACTTAAACTATGAAAAAAAATATTTCAATTAGTTCTGGTTATACTTTAGGAGTGATGTAAACTTTGCGGTTGTGATCCTATATAAAAGTCACATTAGTATAATTAGGGTTACTTTGTATTGTACGAAAACGTAAATCTCGCGTATAAAAACGCGTATAAAAAAAAACGTATATCATGTATTCAAACATATAAAAACGTCTAGTACATTGTTTCGATAGACCGGGGTTGTATTATACTTATAAAGATGTAGGGCCTCGTTATATTGAAAGTATATAAAAACCGCCTGGGGCCGGGTCTTCTTATTTATAAACTATATAAGATTTCGTTGCATTTAGTTATGCAAAATGCTTTCGTTCGAGAATTCGCGAATTCATTTAATAAATATGAAACATATAGATTTCGGTAAGAACTATTTTAAAATGTTTCGTTTAGAATTCGCGTCTTGTATTATAAATGTGAAACTTATAAAATTCGTTTTGAGCTGAAACATATGAACATAGAAACACTACAGTTCTGAACTATTTTGTTTACTATGCCTAGGAAATTCTTGCAGTGTATTAGACTTGATGGTAAAATTTAAACTCTTACTCTGTTCAAAATATACGTAGTGTCTCCGCCTAGATTGGCTTCTCGATATACTTTATGAAATTTGTAAGTTCCGCTGTCCTAAAATTATATAAAATTACCTTCGTTTAGATCGGGTTATATCATATTCCTCGCGGAACGCGTAAACCTCGTTGTCCTGAAACTAAATAAGGATGTTTCACCTAGACCGGGTTCATTTTACATTTTAGGAAGAATATAAATCCCGCGCCTTTCACTACATAAAATGGTTTCGGTAAGATTGGGGTTGTTTATACTTGTAGAAATTACAGAATCCCGTTATTTTTAAACTATATTAAAATTACTTGCCGGAGAGTAGATATCAAATATTCGAGATGATAATAAATTTATATTAAGAATAATATTAAGAATAAAAACTAAATCGGCGGACCCTAAAAGTAATATGTATTGACCTTATCAAGATGTAGACTAGTGGGGTTTTATTATAGAAACAATTAATTGTTTAACAACAACAAGTGGACAAGTGGTCGCTTCGCGGGTTTGTTAAAACTTATAAATGCATGGAATCCTAGATTCAAAGCTTAATCCCGGTATTTCGGATAAATATAAGAATATGTAACATCGGAAAATAACGGGTAAGGGTTTTATGAAAAATATCGGTGCGTATAATCATTAGAGTATAAACATTAGAATTAGAGTTTAGTTTCGGTGACCCGGGTAAGTACGGATGCGTAAGACGGAAATAAGGACTATGTTGCAGTGTTATTAAGATATATGAATACTTACAATTGTTGAGCTAGAGCCTAATTCCGGTATCTCGAGGAATATAAATTTACGCCGAACTTATTTATTCATTTCTATTTATTTATTTAATTGATTGATTGATTGAATGATTAATTAATTAATTAGGTATTTATCTGTCTATTCATATATTTATTTGTTTGTTTGTTTATTTATTCATTCATTCATTCTTTCATTCATTCATCTATTTATTCATTTATTTATAAGTTATTTATTTATCTACTTGATTATTTAATTGATTGATTGATTAATTGATTAATTATATATTTATTTATTCATTTACTTATTTTGATTGATTTATTTATTAATCAATTAATCATATATTTATTTATTTGTTTATTTATTTATTTTTCATTCATTCATTCATTCATTTATTTATTCATCTATTTATAAATTATTTATTTATCTATTTATTTATTTAATTGATTGATTAGTTAATTAGTTATATATTTATTTATTCATTTATTTGTTTGATTGACTGATTTATTAATTAATTAATAATATATTTATTTTATTTATTTACTTATTCATTTGTTTATTTACTTATTAATTTATTAATTGATTAATTAATTAATTAATTAATTTATTTATTTATTTATCAATTTATTTATTTACGTACTTATACGTCTGTGCATCGTCGGGGGGGGGGGGAGGGGATAGTCAGATCAGCATCGCCACCGTCATCATCACCGAATGCCGTGTCCCAACTATATACCACGCGCCAAATTACATCACCGTCACTGAACGCCGCGTTCCGATTACACACTACTCGCTATGTTACGTCGTCGCCACCGATCGCCGCGTTCCAGTTATATATCGTCAGGAGGCGTTTCGATAGTATTATCATCATCATCATCATTGGCGGTGTTCCAGTTATATATCGCCAGGAGACGTTCCCATAGTACCATCATCATCATCATCATTAGCAGTGTCCCAGTCATATATAGTCAGGAGGCGTTTCGATAGTATCATCATCATCATCATCATTAGCGGTGTTTCAGCTATATATCGCCAGGAAACGTTTCAATAGCATCATCATCATCATCATCACTAGCGGTGGTCCAGCTATATATCGTCAGGAGACGTTTCAATAGTATCATCATCATCATCATCATTAGCGGTGTTTCAGTTATATATCGTCAGGAGACGTTTCAATAGTATCATCATCATCATCATTAGCGGTGTCCCAGCTATGTATCGTCAGGAGGCGTTTCGGTAGTATCATCATCATCATCATTAGCGGTGTTCCAGTTATATATCGCCAGGAGACGTTCCCATAGTATCATCATCATCATCATCATCATTAGCAGTGTCCCAGTCATATATAGTCAGGAGGCGTTTCAATAGTATCATCATCATCATTAGCGGTGTCTCAGATATATATCGTCAGGAGACGTTACGATAGTATCATCATCACCATCATCATCACTAGCGGTGGTTCAGCTATATATCATCAGGAGACGTTTCGATAGTGACAACATCATCTCCATCGGTTACGGCAGGGCTCCAGTTACACATCAGTCGGAGAAAATTAGGCAGATCCCAACATCAGCGGTGGCAGGATTCTAGCTGTACACCATTTGGAGAAAATACACCGACATCCCTGGCCAGGGGCTAGGCATATCCCTACTGTCCAGATCCACCTTTCCATCTACTAATACGAGGGGTCATGGCCTCGGGAAACCACATGGCAACCAACCATTACAAGTATTTATTTATGTATTGTATATGTATGTATATGTATGTATATTATATTTTATTAGTATGTATCTATTCGTACGTAGTGTATGAGGGGGCTCTTCACGGGTGGCACAACACCCGTGCGGATGTCTTCCCTCGTCTGGAATGGATTGAACGTATTGATGCATACCAGATTATAATAAGTACTACCTGGGAGGGTGGTTGCAGTCACTGTAGTGTCGCGAATGGCCAATGGGCTGCAGTTGCTCACAGGCGAGGGTTGGGGAGCCTAGGAAACTCCCCCTCCCCACTCGCATATTTTTGACTTGACAGGTGGCCCGGGACCATCTTTACAGTAGCTTCAGTATATATACCGTAGTTTAACTTAGTTTAACCTGGAGGAGTTGGAATTCGGGGGGCAAACTGGCTCTGAGCCCGGACGCCAGACACTGATGCGAGGGATGGTGCGGTACTTTGCACAGAAGAGGCCTAACATGAAAAGGCGTATCCGGAACTCGTGTCGGGAGAAGGGGGATGGGATCAGTCACCGTTGAGCCTTTGGGTATGGAGGGGCCGAATTTAAAGCAAACACATTTTCCGCGTACACATACATTTACACATACCTTCCACAACCCCCTTTATCCATTAGAACCCAACGTACCACTAGAATGAGACATAGGGCCAGATACAGGTGACGGAACTTAGGCCGGCTAGTAAATAAACGTAACAATGTAATTGATATAAAAATAATGCAGGGTAAATATAAAAGATCGTAAGGAATAAGCACAGCGAGATAACGGCGGAAGATAAAATTATTAACCAGCGAGGGCGTCGAAGACGGAATCATCCATAGGGGCGGTTACGAAGGACTTGAGGGCTTTCAGGGGATCTATGTACCCTATATGTGCATGCGCATGTGATAACGGCACGTTACTAACCTTTCCAGTGGATGGCGGTCGATCCCATACAGGTAGGACCATGGGGAATCGAGCGGAGAGGGCGTGGGTGCAGAGGATCGCGTATTCCGGATGCGCAGCTACATCAGATGCAGGGGCTTCAGTCCAAGGAACGTTAGGTAATCAATATAGGGCCACTGAACATAGTATTTTTAGCAATTGCACCGTAGGGTTTATTTGACGTACTAGGTAGTTTTGTTTGCGTTTCCCATGAACATTCACGAACTTCATACCCCAGTATTTAATTTAAGTTTAGCTTGCGTTAGGGTTACCACAAAACCAATTCATCCCCTATAGTTCGAAACAAAAAATTACACAACGTGAACTGGGGAGGTCTTGAATAAAGCGAGGGTGTTTGGAAATACTACGTTAAAAACCGTAGAGCCTTCACCCGACGTAGATAGATAGCTTGTTTGCCTCTAACAAGGCGTAAACTCAGTTAGGAGTAGGATCGAGCTGAAAGGCGAAGAAGAGGATCCATCACACACTTTCTGCCATGTTTTTTAGCCTTCCACATAAGTTCCTTGTAGTACGGTGTTAATCTCTCACTGACGTATATTTGCTGGTCTCCCTTACCCACGATATCATTTGAAGTTACATTATGCCTCCTCTTTTTTACTAATTCGTCCCTTTTATATTTATTTGAGTTTGTAGCTACCAAGTTAGGTATACCGCTTTGGCAGATATTGTTTTATATTATAAATCACATCAGTTTCACAAGTTTAGCGGATATGTTTTGAAGGTAATTCGTATATTTGCGAAGAAAGCAATGTGATTATCATCTGCCGAATGCACAATCAGTCTGATGCATGTTAAGTGGACGCTGAAGGCGTGTGTATGAAATGTGCTGCGTGAAGGTGCATGACAAGGCTGAGCGGAATATGATAGAGGAAATAGAAAGAAGTACTCAGAATTAACAGGTTGATATATTGAACACACTTAATTTACATGTTGGAGAATTTGTGATACAACAATATATGGAGAGCGAATTTGAACGTGGTATCGCGGGCGCGGTCGGTGAGAGAATGACTTGGTATCGGTGGGCTGTCTGGTCGGTATCTTGCCGCCTCGGGCTTCTCATTGAGCGGTATCCCTCGAGCGCGATTGGTCCGTGTGGCACGCTCGAGGGACTAGAGTCCGGGCAGGTCTGGCTCTACCACACCGCTTTTGCGAAGTGTAAGAACGCGTCGCGAATGTTCTATCTCTTTCTCATCCAGTGGAATTCCTAATTTTTAACTGTGTCAACAACGAGTTGTATTCCCAATAGGTATAATTTCTAGGTCTGAAATTTCAATTACTTTGTTGAGGAATTTTTGTTCCAGGTCAGTAATTTTGTGTTTAAAACCATTATATTCCTTACTTAGAATATCAAACATTTTTCAATACCCAGTTTTACTTCTATCTTTTCTAGTATTGTTTTTTGTGTTTTTGATATGTCCTCATACTAAGAGGATACAATTTCAATTGCCTGTTCCAGGCTCTCTAATGTATTATCAATTATTTTAAGATAATTTAAGGTAAGATAATTTACATTTTTGAGTCATTCGAGTCGGTGCTAGCCGTGGTAGTTTGCTGGACAGTTAAGATAATGTTGGGGGTTATTTTGCACTTTGAACATTTCCAGGATAATTTATTCGCTCTTGATAGCTTTATTTATAAAAATAATTAGCTTGGGAAACCTTTTTACTCAAATAGAATGTTTATGTTTATACGATTCAAAGTTATTTATGACACTACATATATGTTGATATTGGACCACGATGGTGATATTATTTCAAAAAATTTGTAAAGTTTGGTACCTAACAAGGTCTATTGTTATTTTTTCAATAAATTGAAAAACACACCCTAAATACTAAGTTCATTTTCAGCTTATAAAGAACGATAAAAACTTTGTCACGCACATAAAATATATGCACGACAGTGCATATTCCGCTCAGCGAGTAAGAAAAATAGAGGGATGTTTGATATGACAGAATATCAGCTCTAAAATGAAAATAAGAATTGACATCATCATAAAAAATCCCCATAAAAGATAGGTAAATCTGAAATTATCCATGGTAAGTGGCTTATTGTCTGATCCCAGGAGATGACTGCGATTTCTTTTCAGATATAACTCGTACTTGATAGACCTCCTCCAGTGGTCGAGAAGTCCGCCTTCAAACAGCGAGGTCTGAGACTTTTCCAGAGGTTGGAGCAACGGCAACCCTCTTCGCACCATCAACGAGAAAAATATTTCAATCACTGGCTCCTTCATCACGTGGGCTAATTCTGCACCGTCCATGGACAGGGTTTCTTCTACCAGAGACTCCGCCACAAACCTCGGACACAGTAGAGCCGTGTCCCTATCGTGAACAACTTTCGAAGGCATCGCGGGAGGATTAGAGATGAAGAAGATTTTTTCCGCTAGAAGTTGGCGCACCGAGAGTTGTTGCTTCATGTCTTCTTTGTCCGGTTCAGTTGTCACATATTTGCAACGGTCCTTAATACATCCGATCTTCAACTCCGATTGTAGCAGCTGTTCCATGGTATCGATTTCAGAACTATCAGCAACTGCAAGTCTTGTGGTGATGGTTCCAATGTAGATATTTGTGACCGCCAAGGCCCACACACTTAGACCAGCAAAAAATATCCTTTCCTTTGAACTAGTTGGCATTTGAAAAGACGAGTTGCTCACAACGCAAACAGTATTCATTATGATCACTACAAGAGCGTTGAATTTTTCTCTGCAACTGAACTTCTTATGATCTTTGTGCGATGATGACATATCCTTGTTCACTTTGACCACCGTCCATGCAATTATATTAAGTGCAATGAATAATATGGAAATCTTGGAAACAGTTGAATCTAGTACGCTAAACAAAGTGCCTATGATTTTGACTTGAGGGAGAGTCTTCGGGACAAGCATAACCAGACTAGTATGTTCCGTGGATTTTAGATACTGAGATTATTGTAATCCGTTCATTTGAAGGTACTCCTGATTGCCGAGGATATCTGCCACTCCTTCCTCTACGTCCAGGATTCCTCCGTCGAGCGTTCCAGCATCAATTAATTTTGCTCTGGGGAAGCTATATATTGGTGTGAAATTAAAAATTCTCGCGTACTCTTTAATAACTGTGCCTTCATATCCCATAAACCGTATTATTTTCCCCTTTTCATCAAAAACTGGTTCACTAAGTAATTTGAAATTGCGCATTGTTACTTTGATTGGATATCCGTTTAGATTCTTAAGTCTGCCTTTCAGGTGTGAGGTCATCTGAATCCAGTCTGCTTTTGTGCTACCTTCAGTGAATCTAAAATTCCTGTACGACAACGATTCTGAGTTAGTCTCGATTACGTTATAAGGATTGGAAATGAAAATGTTCAAGGATACACTGGAAGCAGTATCGTACACTAGCGTTGTGTCAGCTACTAAAACGTTGAAATAGTATAGTTGTGTCCATGCCTTACGTACAAACTGTTCAGATTCCGAATTCACTTGATTTATTGGAGTTAAAATAAGGAATAATTCGTTTCCGTCCTGATTGCGATATCTTTGCCAGATCATTTCTAAAATATTCCAAGCGTCCATCAAATCCTGAGCGTAAATAATGTAGTTTTGTTCTACTCTATTTAAAGGAGTCGTTTTCAACCTGGAAAATATATTTTATAATATTAATAAGCAAGTTAGAGGAACAATTTTGGAGAATACTAATTTCTAGAACGAGTCCTGAAGTTGAGAAAGGAGAACCTAAGCAAGCAAAATGGACAGTCTTTGAAAAGTTTAGTTATAAGATTTGGAATAAGACGAATTTTTCTTTTTTTTCACACGAAGCAAACACATTGTGGTGAGACATAAATACTAGAGATGAAACGCATATCCGGTAACTATCCGGTATCCGGCCTATTTTCACTATCCGGCCAGATACCGGATAGTACCTCAATATCCGACGGATAACGGATAGTACCTCCGTATGATGATGAAATGATATAGGAAAATACTTGCAGCCAAATAAAAACCACATAATCCTATGAAAATTGTTTATTATTTGTTTAATCAATAAATTGGTTAGTATTCAAAATTAACCAATGGCAAATAAAGATAGATGATCACTAGTTTCTCTGCATTTTGGGGGGATAAACGATTGCTCTTGTTTTTGTAAACAAGACCGGCTTCAGAAAATAGTCTTTCGCTTATGCGCTGCTACAAGGAGCTGAAAACTAAACTCTCGCAAACTTATTCAAATTTGGATATTTTTTTGAATTAGCTAACCACCAAATATAATGGTCATGACCATGATCGATTCGAACTCTCTTCAAATAATAGTCAATCTTGCTTGCAATTGCGTTCTTTTCTTGACTCTGGCACAATTTTCATTTGCATTAGAAATGTATCGTGAGCTTAACGAGTGATAGTTGATCCGTTGATCAGTTGATCAGTGACAGTCTCGACACTTCGTTTACTCTTAGCATGCCAGGAGATGGCGATAAACTTCCATTATTGGAATATTCATCGCAAGATATTTTTATAAATTTCAACAAGATTTTCTGTCGGACTCTTTCTAATAATATTTAGTTTTCAAGTTAATAAAATCATGAAATCATTTTTTTTTTTCTTCAGACAGAAAGCACTAAGTCATATCATGCTTTCTGCTAGAACGATTTTTGCTACTAGATAGTGCAGTAGATCATTATTCAAATGATTTTCAACATTATACTGATCTTCGAAACGCTATTTTGAGTATTAAGTTTTAATTAGAAAGGCTAAGTCTCGCTGAACAAAACTTTTCTTAAATCCGTCTCGTATAGTAAGAACGAAAAATATATAACTTTATTAATATTGAACATTTCTTATTTTTTTTAGTACAGATTTGTCATCATAATATCAGCTTTCCACTCGTAAGAAAACGTATTCTGCGTACACAATTGATCATTTCTAAAACACCAAAAACGAATTTTTCGGCTGGCGCCTGTCGAATATTACTTAAATTTTCTTAATATTTGTATATAATATTCAGTTTATTACTTTAATACAACAACAAAGGTTTTATTTAAGTTATCGTCCTAAAAAATTGTAGTCTAGTATACACATTCTAATATAATATAAACCAACTTTTTCGAAAAAAAACGCCTAAAAATGCATTTGCACCGAATATCCAGCCTTAGTGCCTTCTGTCCAGTAGGTATACATACTTTTGATATGTAGGTAGATGATATAAATGTATTTTTCTTCAAACTCCGGTAGCGTGTTGCTACCAAATAGTGCACATTACTGCTTTTGCTACTTATATAATCTTTGCTATGAGAAATTTGCACTCGACACAATAAACAAACGCCACAAGTTAATATCATAACAATATAACAAGTGAGCGCAGCAAAAAGAAGCCGGATACTCGGCGGCCGGATATCTGGTGTAGAGGCTCGCCGGATATCCGGTATTTGGCCAAATCACTATCCGTTTCATCTCTAATAATAACTTTAAATAAAATAACTCATTTTTTAACACCGCTTTTTATTAGTTTTAGTTTTTTAGCTTTTAGCTGAGAAATAAAAAATCATTAAATATAAATATAAACTATAATAAATACATAATAACCAGTAAGATTTAAAAAAAGAATATAATAAAATAAAGGATTTGTGTTATTGAAACACATGAAATGTCTAACCTACTTAATTACGGATATTTCACGTATTTTATAACCGTCCAAATTCGGAGCCCATCTTTTACCCCTTCTGTGGGCAGTTTCCTGGGATATTCTGCCGTGTACATCTGATAACTCTGACCGAAATTTCGGATCTCATTGCAGGATCCATCATGCAGGGCTGATGTGATGAAACTGTGTTGATTTTAACTATTAACAATATTCTAATATATATAACAATATGCTACAAGATACATGATGGTGATAGCAAAACTACTTAGATGTCTTCAGAGTCTACATCTGACTGTGTTTGATATTAAAAAGAAACGATTTGATTCCATTCCTGAAATAAACACTTACCTCGCGCTGATTTTCTTCCGAAAGACTTGCAAGTAGCATTGGTTTTGAGATATTTGAAGAACGGCGTCCATCACCGCATCATGTTGTGTCTCCTCGGACGAGCACACGCTGATCGTGTGACCTTTGAATAAGAAACAGATGAGACTCGTCCAAACGCTGAATAGGGTCTGGTTCCCTTGGTAAGGATCGAAATGAAATCCACTTAATTCTTCCAACATTATACGTCCATATCAAGCTATCGCTTTTTTGTTATATTCATTTTCGTCTTCTTAAACTCACAAAGTCGCAGACGATGTATATTGAATGTGTGACTGAATGCATATGGATCAATTTATTATGTGTACATAAACTTGTAGAGGTAAATTACTTTTCCATATTTTATTTGTCATATTAATGGAAAATTATTTATCCATTAGCATATTAATAGCCAGTTGCGACTGTCACTGAAGAAATATTTTCAAATCAATCAACAAATCTACATCTCTTTACATACATAAAACTCAACGTCTGCATGTTTGTCTGTTTTGTATATTTTTGTTAATTTAAAATATAGTAGAAACCTGAAAAGGTTTATAGATAACATATTTTCCATGATTCAATATAGGAATATAATTATAATATAATTTAGATACAAAATCATTTTTTATAATTGGCCGAGTTTTAGCATTTTTGTCACATCTGTTTTGAATTTGTCAGTAGTCAGTTGTTTGGTCTGTTGTGGTAGGTCGTTGTATAGTTTTAATCCGTTGCAAATTAGTCATGATTGCCCTGTTTTTGTTTTGGCGTTTGTTATATGATAGTTTTGAGCCATTCTAGTGTTGTGTTGGTGTTTTTCGTGAATTTTGTGTAATTTTATGTCTTCGTCATGTATTTCGTCATTTTCTAGTTTGTGGATGATTTTAAGTGTTTCGATTTTTGTAATGTTTTCAATGTTTAATTGATGTGTTATACGGCATACAGTTTCAGTTGGTGTTAGGTATTTCAGATCATAGACCAATTTTACTATTTTGTTTTGCTGTTGTTGGAATCTGTTTAGGTTAGTTTTGTTTCCGGTTCCCCAGAAGTGTATCAAATATCCAATGCTACTCTTGACGCATGCCTGGTCATCAGAATTTTTACGGTCTTCGGTGTGATTTCGTGTATTTTGTGGAAAAGTAGAAAAAAAGGAAACGGCAACATCCCTTGCCACCCCATCCCAACCCCGAAATATAAATGTTTTTTGTATTGAATTCCGTGCATTCCAAATTCGGCATTGTTACTTTTTAGGACACTGATAAAGACGTAGATACTCTCTCCAATCTGTTTCCCGATATAAAATTGTTTTATATTATGTTGAATGCCACCCGCTACAAATTTTGCTAAGTTACTCCTTAGGATCCTGCACGAAACGTAGACACCCCCCTCCCCCCGGTGTGTACAAATGAGTAATGCGCGTATATTGATAGCTACACAAATTTAGCTGATAATAATAATTGCATCATTTATATAGCGCCGTTTTCGTGAGTACACATCTCGCCTACCTATATTATAAATGCTCCAAACACGATGTACGCAAGCACATTTATATCGCCAGTTTAAAAAAAATAAAAAATCAAGATAAAAATGTTATAGAATCGAGATGGAGAGATTATTTTAAAATACGTTAAGATAATATGAACAATATCTAAATGTACAGATTGGATCACATTAAAATGTGTAAAAATATCTTATACATTATTTAATATTCAAGTCACTTCAAGAAAATAAGAAATCAATTTGTGTATTTTCTTAAATCAATTTTATTTTTTTGTGCTGGCAAGTATATTGATTTTGAAGTTGACGTAACCGCGATGTACGAGTATATCGGTCAAAGGTCATATTCATTTCCAGGTTATAATATTCGTGAATTTATTTGTTAAACAAACAAACTGAAAGTTTTGATGTTATATTTATGCATTTACACTATACGCGAATGAATTTGAAATGAAATGCTAAACTGCGACCTATGTCATAAATTTTGTATATCGTTTGTCTTTGTATGACTATACACTACTGTTTTACAATGAAAATAAATGTGTTTCGCATTTGCGACATTTGTATACATTTGCATTCGATACATTTTTCTTTAAATTTTCATCAAGAATATTCCTTTAGAAAAGGGGTTTGCTTCGTTTAAAGAAATGTGTAACGGACAGGATAAATGGCGACCCTGATAAGGGCCTTTCACGGAAGATGGCGAAGGCGAACTCCATGGCTCGCTGCTGTCGCCGCTCAAGGCGGACCTGTGACGTCATCATAAACTCGGGCGACTGGGCGGGACGCTGGTGCGTCATCAGAAGACGGTGCCTGTGCATTGATAAATTTGTATGCAAATTTATAGGAATAAAATAAAAGGGTTGTGACATGTTTTTTGATGTAAAATTGTGAAATATTATTGTTAAACATCAATGTAACATTCCATACCCCATGTTGCCATGGTATTTATGTATTTTATTATATTTCTCTCATTTGGGTTCATAATGTTTATATTTATATCTCCCACGAGTTAAATTTTTTCCTCTTTTTTAATTTCGGAGAGTAGTTTTTTCATGTCATCATTAAAAAGTTGAAGATATGAAGAAATCTGCTTTTAGAATTTCACAAGAATCAAAAATTTTGTACATATATTTGCCGGTATATCTTTTATTATAGTATAGGAATATCCCCCCTCCTCTTTTTCATTTCGTAGTTTGTAGAATTGTATATAATTATTTTTTCAATCTATTCAGCAACATTATAGATTGACATTTTTAAAAAATATTGATCGTATTATTTGTATATATCTACTTATTTTATTTGATTAATGACACCAACATATCAGGATGTTGTATAACTATCAAAATATCAAAATGAATAATATCTATTGTTTTTGGTTTTTCTAAATTATTTGAAAAATTACTTTTAAATATTATTGCAGAAGTTCTCGATTGCTCGCATTTTTTTTAGATATATATATTTTTTATATATATATTTTATATTATTATTATATATTATAATTTTAGAATTGAGCTAGTAGTTAAATTTAATTGATTATTAGTAATATGTTGTTTAATATTACATGCTTTACTAATTTCTAATGATTCTAAATTATTCAATTTAAGAGCAAAATTAATTATGTGTAAAATAGGAAGTCCTAATTTTTTATCAAAACCGTGATCATTTTCTAATAAATGATTTTAAAATTCAGAAAAAACATGATTATTCAGACATCTTAAGGGGGGGGTTAAGGTTTTAAACTTCTTTTTTTTCATTTTAATTTTAATTTTTTAAATGAATGTAAAACATTGCAAGAATATTGTTTCAAAATTTCAAGTCAATCGGAGCAAAATTGACTAAATTATGAACATTTGAGCGATACCAGACTGATTTTCTATACCTGCTCGGGCAGCTAAGAGACGCGCTCACCTGAGGACTACCGGACGTGCTATTTGTATTGGAAGGGTTTTGCGTAGACAAGGACAAAAAGATGCTGATGATGAAAGCTCTTTGCTGTGTGAACATGGCATCGACGATTATGTGTAAGTACAAAATAAGTGTTGAGTTTTATTTTGAATTTTACAGTGTGCAAAACTTTAAAGCGTGTTCCCCACATCTCACGTTTTCAAAGTCGGTGTCCATCATAACTTCAAAACTACTGCACCGATCCTTTTGAAATTTTGAACACTATTTCTGTACATACTTTACAAGGTAACGCTGGAGACTTTTTTTCAAATTTGTTATTAATTTTTATTTTTTAATAACAAATTAGTCGATATTTTTCGCAATAAATCGCGTTTTTCCCTTCAAAGTGTTCCAAAAAATTTAAAAATTGAAATTTCAAAAAACCCTCTCAGCGTTACCTGGGAAAACCTATTATCTAACGAATGAACTTTGATTATTTGATTTCAGATGATCTAGCACCAAGTTATGATAGACACCGCAATTCTACTTTTTTCCGAGACACGTCCGAATAATTGCTGCCATTGCCGTATTTTTTAATATTTCGTCTTGAAAATTTTACACAGTATTCTTCAAATGTTATACTTTAATGTACTATTGATTTTAATAAAGAGATTTTAACTGTGTCGTCACAAAAAATTCACAAAAACATACCTTTTTTTGTACGAATTAACCTTACCCCCCCCTTAAATGCTCTTTAACTCTTACATTGAAATTTCGACCGGTTTTTCCAATTTAAAACGCTGTACAATCTTTACACAACAGTTTATGAACACATGAATTGTTAAATATATTATCTTTATCTTTTGAATTAATGACAAATGACATGGAAAGGTTTTTCCAAACATGTTGGTGTAATTAATCAAATAAAATAAGTAGATATATACGAATAATACAATCAATATATTTTGTATATAATTACTAATTTTAAATAATTCTATTTGATCCTCTTTAATATTGCTTCGGTAAGGATTATAATTTGAATTTTATGTATATAATAACTATTTATTTCGATACTGAATTGATCAAGAAATTTTGTATTGATCTCACATTAACATTGAGAATATTAAATCTACCAGTATCAGCGTATTTCTCCCACTCACGTACATCACTACACAGAATGTTTTTTTCATCGATTCGAACACTATAATTATTTTTGCTCTTAGTTGATGCCATTGTACGTGCTTTGTTTTGCATAACATGTGGCCTGATTACAGTAATAGTGTTTATTTATAACTAGTAATTTTTTGTAGATCTTCCTCTGATCTTATGTTGAAAGCTCTACCTTTTACATCGGCTCTCCCAAATAACTTGCCATTTTTAAACCAAGTAAATTTTATGTTGCACTTGTGATGAATCACCTGTTTCTATAGATTTATTTTTATTTTTATTATTTTTATTTTTAATTCTAAGATGATTCAAATGCTACGCGGGAAAAATTGAGCTTAACCCACCTGGCGGAGTATTGGGGTTACAAAAATTTGGGAATGATGAAACGCTAGTATTGGGAGGGAGTTAGTAGCGATTGATCGGATATAGGCTACGGGCAGGTACTATTCAATTCTTATAAATCATATTAATCTTGTGGTGGAGGCTAGAATTATAGGTAAAGCCGTGTTTGGTACAAATGGTTGACGATCGATGCGGTCCGAGCGGTCCACATGTGTTCCCCATAAAAATATACCGAACATGGTTTTCAGAGATTTGGATCGCGGTTATTGCGTTTTGGACTATTAAAAAACCGATTAACGTCTACTCCAAGGTGACGATGATATTGACGTTTCCACGAGGTTTCTGAATTATGGGCTTTTTTACTGGGTTTTTGAAACCGTTTTGAAGCCGTAAATCGTCGTCTCAAGTGGATTCCCGTGCAACAGAGATGCGGAATATAAGCAAAAGTAAGGAAGGCAGGTCCTAATTGGGGGATCGCGAGAGGAAAGCGCCCATCAATAATTTATAGGAATTGGCCGTGAAGCACAGATTAAACGTATACGATGTACCAGAGGGGTGACCTTAACTGAGCGATAATGATTCATTTTCGTTTCGCGGGAGTCGGATAACGTAGGCAGATAGAAAAGTTAACTATAATTCTATTATATTTATCTGTAGACTAACGCTCTTCAGGCTTTTACAACAGATAGGTAATTGCGCAATGACGGTATATATAGTCAGGAAAGGGATAACGATAACGTGTAAGCATATTAATGGCACAACAAGAAAAGAAAATACTCGAATATAGATACAATATATTAACTATGTAATCACTACAAACCTGTCCGACATTAGCGTAGTCTCATCAGAACGGATAACGTGTATACGATTGGCTATTCTAGCTCAGACTTCACCGGGTTTGGTAGTAATAACCCACAAAACATAATTGGAACAAGTGTATCCAGATAAGAATATTGTAAATAAAATAATATGAATTTGCGGCCCATATACACATGAAATAAAAGGATAAAGCGTATGGGGATCTTATAGATGGATGGATAAATGAAACAAATATATATAGGAGTAAATGCAAGTAAAAAGCAAGTATATAAGTGCCAAAAACATAGGAGAACATAGTGTGATAGAAATTCAAAGACGGGAGGAACAATAATGTGAAGTGGAACGGATATAGCAAGAGCATGTAATAATGATATACGTACAAATACAGACAACTACTTGAGACCGATTCGACAGATACTAGCAATCTTTCAACACACCTCTAAGAACATGGTGAGTAGTATATAGTTATCAGCGGAGGCGTCCAGTACCTTGGCAATAAATAAGCACTGAATTGATCCGACGCCTTGCCTGCTGCACTGGAGGTTTATTTATTTTATTTATTTTCATTTATTGGTTTTCTTACAGCCATATAATTAATCAATCTTGAAAAAAAAACAATAATTGATGTACAGAGTTTTGGGCCAATTACAAGGAAACACATATATACAATCGATAAAAAAATAAGAAAAAACATGTCCAATAGTGGGTTTGTGTGGGTGTGTGTATTTGTGTGTTTATTTATTTATTTATTTATTTTGTTTTGGGAAAAATTAACAGCAAAACAATCTTAAAAATTTTCCACTGAATTTAAAAATTTACTTTAACTTACATTAATAGTTTATTGTATTATAGCGAATAGTACTCTTCCAGTATTATATTGTTCGAGAATATTCACTGTTTATGTAACATAGTTATTTTGTGGATCAATCTTACTGCCAATAAAAATAATAATAAATGGTTACAAATTAATATATAGACGACATGGCTACGTGAGCCCTGGGTACAACCGGAGAACTTCAATGTTTAAATTCCGCAACGGAGGGACCCTGTGCGCGGGGTGCCGCGGGCGTAAGACAGGATTCATTGGGTGATCCAGGAGAAAAGATCGCCCAAAATTAATTTAAAATTAGGTAATTTAAAATTAGTACCTTTGGACGATTGTTATATCTAGGTATGCAGTGTGTACATGGTGAGTATAGAGAAATTGATCCCATGATATAGCGGCCAAGAATCGTTAAATTTCCGATAAAGACGAGTGAAAATACGAGGGAACGGGACAGGATAATGGTAGATAGTGAAGAAACATCAACTATGATTAGGGGAGTATCTGATAGATTGTGGTTACGGTTGATCAAACGACAATATGGACTGAACTTAGAAATTAAATATTAAAAATTAATTATCGCGCTTGCGAAGCGAATTTAAATCGTCCGAAGCCACCGAGTCCGCCCCAAAACATAAGGTAAGAGACAGCAACAAAGGTGGAGCCAACTGACGGCTGTGAGTGGTTTCAGGGTTGTGGACCGCCAAAATAGACCTTAGTAGGCGGAATTCTGATATCAGGGATGGCATAGATTAGTGAAACCAAAGAGGCTGGATATGGGCCCTTTTCCCGCGAGGGGGGTTTTAAAATGTCAAGACAGTGCAGTTTTTGGGCAGTCGGTGTGGACATCTACGGGGGTGCGAAATCCGCGTCGGTTGTTTTTTTGAGTGATAGTTACCGTGAGTGATAGTTACCGTCGACTTAGAGTGTCCCAGTGTTTGAAAATTATAGTTTAGCTTCAAGTGAAAGTGGTGCACGGGTAATTATACTCTTCGACATTGTTGATTGCTCACTTATTGCTCATTAAATAAATTATATGCTCATTAAAAGAAAAGGGGGGTACTGGTTTGATTTTATTTTATAAAGGGTAATTAATTTGGCATATTAGAACTTCGGAAATTACTGCGCTTTATTAAGTTGATTAGTCCGGCATATATAGAACTGATATTCGCAGATCTCCGGAAACTAGCTGTGCGTTATAAAGATACCTATTTTATGCTAAACACGCGGGAAATTGTTAATAAGTCTTATAAAAATACCTATCTTATGCTAAATACGCGAGGTCCTGTTAAAAGGGTTTTAACTCAGAGTACGGGTTTGATTTTATTTTATAAAGGTAATTAATTTGGCATATCAGAACTTCGGAAATCACTACGTTCTATAAAGTTAATTATTTTTATCGTCTTACTAGGTTCACAGAATAATACTCGCAGAATTTCAGGAACCGCTAGGGTTCAAATTTAGTTAATTTTTCGTTTTACTAAGTATACAGGAATAGTATTGGCGGATCTCCAGGAACTAGCTGTGCGTTATAAAGATACCTATTTTATGCTAAACACGCGGGAAATTGTTAAAAGATAAAAGAGTTGTTACTAACAGATTCGATTTTAAATAAGTCTTATAAAAATACCTATCTTTTGCTAAATACGCGAGGTCTCATTTTAATTTTTACATTTGTAAGGCATATAATATTTCGTTATATGAAATGTTTCGATTAGACCGGATTTATTTTAGTTATTGAAAGAATATTTAGTTTATTTTAATAATTTTTTTTTGTTTATGTTTAATAGTAAGAGTCCGTTAAAATTATAGCGAATAAATTCTGGGATTAAAAATACGTCTAGTGAAAAATATATAGCTGATCTCGCGGGGTATCAGGTTCAGCCCATAATAATCTAGATTTTCATTTCGTTTAAAATTATATAGAGTAATTCCGTGAGAATCGGGGTTTATTTACAATTTCACAGATGTATAAATTCCATTATTCTAGAAAATTATATAAAATAATCTCGTGAGAATCGGGGTTTATTTACAATTTCACAGATGTATAAATTCCATTATTCTAGAAAATTATATAAAATAATCTCGTGAGAATCGGGGCTTATTTACGATTTTACAGATGTATAAATTCCATTATTCTAAAAAATTAAATAAAATAATCTCGTGAGGAACGGGGTTTATTTACGGTTTTACAGATGTACAAGTTTCACTATTTTATAAAGTATATAAAATTGCTTTCGTTCGGCCCGGGTTATCTTATATTATATAGGAAAACATAGATCTCGCGCTATCAAAACATATAAAAACGTTTCATGAGGCCGGGATTGTTTTGCGCGTTGGGGAAAGTATATAAGATAAAAATAAGTTTAATTTGGTTCGGGTTATTTTATATTTTATGAAAGATATTTGCCTCGCGGACTTAAACTATGAAAAAAAATGTTTCAATTAGTTCTGGTTATACTTTAGGAGTGATGTAAACTTCGCGGTTGTGATCCTATATAAAAATCACATTAGTATAATTCGGGTTACTTTGTATTGTACGAAAACGTAAATCTCGCGTATAAAAACGCGTATAAAAAAAACGTATATCATGTATTCAAACATATAAAAACTTCTAGTACATTGTTTCGATAGACCGGGGTTGTATTATACTTATAAAGATGTAGGGCCTCGTTATATTGAAAGTATATAAAAACCGCCTGGGGCCGGGTCTTCTTATTTATAAACTATATAAGATTTCGTTGCATTTAGTTATGCAAAATGCTTTCGTTCGAGAATTCGCGTTTCATTTAATAAATATGAAATATATAGATTTCGGTTAGAACTATTTTAAAATGTTTCGTTTAGAATTCGCGTCTTGTATTATAAATGTGAAACTTATAAAATTCGTTTTGAGCTAAAACATATGAACATAGAAACACTACAGTTTTGAACGCTATTTTGTTTACTATGCCTAGGACATTCTTGCGGTGTATTAGACTTGATGGTAAAATTTAAACTCTTACTCTGTTTAAAATATACGTAGTGTCTCCGCCTAGATTGGCTTCACGATATACTTTATGAAATTTGTAAGTTCCGTTGTCCTAAAATTATATAAATTACCTTCGTTTAGATCGGGTTATATCATATTCCTCGTGGAACGCGTAAACCTCGTTGTCCTGAAACTAAATAAGGATGTTTC
>JADDOH010003512.1:0-166243 GCA_016648135.1 Agrypnia vestita
TGATTAATATCATAGTTCGGGTGACCACCGACAATAAGTTTAAAAATAAGGTATGCTAAGTTGTATTTTATCGTATAAATTTAGATCATTGTATAGTTAATTTCATAATGTATATGTACTTGTCTGTTAGGTATATCAATAATAATTTGATGTTGTGTTAATAAATTAATTGTTAATGTAATTAATTGTATGTAAAAATTATTTATAAGTGGTATTAATTTTAAGATTTTTATTTCTTGTTAGTTAAGATTAATTAAGTAAAATAATATTAAGAGGCGTAACCAAAAATTAGGCCTAACGAATAAGAATTAAGGGTTGGATAGGAGGGAAGTGGCCAAAACGCTGAAATGTATAAAAACCCTGCGTGGCCACTCCCACAGAGAGTTGGGACTTGGAAGCAGTTGGGAGTAGATCGTTGGAAGGGCAGTTGGGACTTGGAAGTAGTTGGGAGTAGTTAGCACGGACAGTAGTGAGGACAGTAGCTAGTTGGAAGCGGAGTTGTGATGTGAAATACGGCGTCGGCCGGCAGTGATGAGATGCTGTCGGCCGACCATCAATTAAGTGAACCGCGGAAGGAGTGCCGGAAGGAGAGGGAAGAGATCTCGGCTAGTCAGAACGACAGTCGAGAGGACCACGCCGAGAAGTCCCAGCGGAGGAAGAAGACTCCCTGGAGAGCCGGGTGGTCTGACGGGATCTTGACTGTCAAGGCGACAGTCAAGCAGGCTGAGAAGGACGACTAGAGTCCACCAACAGCGGCGTCAGGTGGATTGATGTAGCCTGACGTGGCCGCTCTTACGGACGAGGAAGAAGTGGACAAGGGCGGAGCCGAAGACCATTGGAGATGGTCAGCTGGTTATCAGGGCGATAACCAGCCCGCCGCCAGCGCAGAAGGAGACCAGCGTGAGATGGGCCTCACGCCATGCGTCACCTTCAGCGTCGCTGGAGCAGAAGCGCGAGGGAATCGCGCGGCGACGTCGCTCCGTGATGCGTACAGCGTCGCGTCGCCGGACCAGGACGTCGCCACGTTCACGACGGTAGAAAGGTAGAAATAAGGTTAGATAGTAAGGTTAGATTTAACGGTTAATTTCCAATTTCAATTATGTAAATATATGTACGATTCGAACGTGAATTTTTTTTTCATTTAAATTTTCCCACCACCATTCCCTTAGTGATCATCGCTCCCCAAATTGTTTGATAGCACGTCAGAGCGGCGATCGTAGCCGGGGATCTGCCCTCTGAAAAGTGGGAAATGACCACGAGTGCGTATCAAATGTATAAAATAGGACAAAAAGATGCTCTAGATCTTGTAGATGAAAGCTCTTTGCTGAATGGACCTGGCATCGACGACTATGTGTAAATATAAAATAATTGTCGAGTTTTAATTTAAATATTATAGTGTGCAAAACTTTAAAGCGTTTTTCTGAAACTTGTCAGTTTTGAAGTCCGTGTACGCCATAACCCAAAATCTACTGGACCGATCGTTTTGAAATTTTGCACAGTAATTCTTCACGTAATTCACTAGGTAACCCCGGGAGCGTTTTTTTTTCTTTTTTAAATAATTATCAATTTTACAGTAGCAAATAGACCGATTTTTTAGCGAAAATCGGTGTTTGGGCTTCCAAGTGCTACCAAAAATTGAAAAATCGAAAAAAATCTTCACGGCGTTACCTCGAGAAACATGTCCTTTAACAAGTGCATTTTGATTTTTCTGGTTTCAGATGATTCTGTTTCGAGTTATGATGTACAACGCAAAACAATTTTTTTTCGAGGCACCTCCGGAGACACTGTCACTCGCTTAAATATAAATATTTAGCAATGAAATTTTTTTTTAATAATGTATTATTATAAATAAATTTAGTAAACAAACTAGCACTACATAGATATATATTTCTTTGCATGCATTTGTCATATACTTGCATACATATGCGTATGTATGTATATGCGAATATCGCATATACATACATATGCGATATTCTCCTGTTCCATACGCAAGTTCAAACTATCTATCAAAGTTATATAAAAAATCTATCAAAGGTATATAATATGTACCATATGTGTAAAAAAAAAAAAGATTTATTCATTTTGTTTTAAGAGTTTATTTGATCTACATTTGTTACTTATGTTTATACAAATTCGCTAGTTTCGTTTCAACACATCTGTGGTTTATACAAATACATACTGGTTTCGAACCCGAGAGCGAATTGAGCGGAAGCGAATAAAAGCCCCACTAAGTATATCATTGTATTTTGTTTTCGTATTTTTAAACATAGTCTTAATTTTATTTAATTTTAATTGATGTTGTTTCGGTTTTGTGAATATTTTTTCCTCGTTGTTTTTAAAGATGTTAAATACCAAAACAACATTATTTTATATATATAGGGTCGACAAACATAAGTACTTAAGTCAGTACAGTTAGTCAGTTTCTGACATAAAAAAATAAATTATTACGCTTGTTTTCCGATTCGCCTCAAACTATCCTATTGTTGCTGCATACATGTACATGTGTAAGTGTCTAAAGGTCCACATGTTACGGGTGTCAGCTTGAAGAACGCTAAAGCACCACCACAAAATAACTGGTGCTATCTTGACTCGGATCCATCAGCGAAGAATGGCGTCTTTAGAACAGCTTTATGCACGCTTGACTTTCTTTTTATACGTATCATTTTATATCGTACGCGTGGAACTATTTTCTATTGTGTTTAGTTTTTTACATCATTGTTACTGAGTACGCCATTTACCAACAATTCTGAAATGCGTTGGAAAGGTACAAATCTTGGATAGCCATGAAATGTCCAAAACATTCTCATGACAGACGGTGTAATCACCATTACCAACATGATATTTGACGCTTCTAGAAAAGAAAAGAAATGTGGGAACACGGACGTCGTCAAGTGCAAGGAAATCGAGAAGCCGGTACCTACCGACCAGAATACCGGTCTTTAACTGTTTTTTTTAAATAAAATAAAAATCGCCTACTGAAGAGACCCTGGAAAACGGAGGGCATCCTGGATGGTTCAGGAAGTCCACAATCGAACTATTTCGCGCTGTTTTAAAAAAAGTAATGGTGGAGAATATGACCCTTGACAAGGACAAGAAAAAAAGATAATTTATAATTCATCCTTAACAAGTCAGCAATTGAAAATAATTCTGAATATGCACTAACCTTTATTGCATCCTGGAATAAACTTCGTGTTTCTAAAACATTGTACGTACAGAGAGTAACTACTATTTATGATCGCGTAAAAGTATGAATTTAATAGTGACAGCAGGCTAGAAACTTTTACGTTTATGTCAACAGAGAGGGACGTAATGAATGAGTTTGATAATGATGTCAACATCGATCTAATTGCAGAACAAAGTGCAAAAATATATAAAAATTATTTTCATTAAATAAAACCTTGAACTACACACAGAAATAGTTATTTTCTCACTATTATAGTTTCGAGAGGAGCAGTCTTACATCATCAGGTGCAAGTAATAACTTTTGGTGGTTTGGTTGACGTGTCGCTTTGATAAATAAAGGATATCCCAATGCGTTAGTTGTGTGCAGAAAGTCCACACGTGTAGTGTGTTCTGTCACGTTACACATGTTTTAAAGTAGTAAATCAGGGCAGGACAATGCAGGGTAGTTAAGTAATACTCATTGTTGGGCACTGCAATTTATTAAACTATCTTTACAAGATGAAAAAGGAATGTTGCAGTGCGTATAGTACAATGATCGGTGACGTTGTAGATATCGGTGGGTCGCTGTCCGTTTCTTGGTTCCTATTGGCCGAAATTACGGCTGACTTATGCCTAGAGTCTGCCCTAAGTCCCGATCACCGCAAACTCTACGGTTAATAAACTGGCGATGAAAGGGACTGCTCCTACCGAAACTATAATAGTGAAAGAATACTCAACTCAAATCAACCTAAAACGTAAGGCCTAGTGAAAATAATTATGCTGCACTACAAAATACCCAGTTTCTTGTCCCCGTCCATTTCCTACTCGTACTGGAAATCTATTTCAATTGTTTCACTAAATTGTGTAGTTGGTTGGAAGAAATTTCTAACTGGCAATAAACCCGGTATTGTAATAATATGTATAAAAAAAGTAAATAAATAAAAATAACTTTTATGTCGCTTAATACGGAAATTATTTTTTTATACTGGTAACTTTTTACACCTGTTTCCGCAAATAATTATTGTATTTTTGT
The DNA here is from genome assembly GCA_016648135.1 of Agrypnia vestita. Classification (NCBI taxonomy): domain Eukaryota; kingdom Metazoa; phylum Arthropoda; class Insecta; order Trichoptera; family Phryganeidae; genus Agrypnia; species Agrypnia vestita. Next base: position 4,196 of record JADDOH010003512.1, read on the forward strand.
CTGTCATGCCAACCGCGATGTCTGTGCGACATGCGGCCATCCGGACCACTTAAAAAATAATATTTTTAAATGATTTTTTAAATATTCATCGCCCAATCCAGCCCCTGCTACCGACGCTACATAAATAACGATAAAGCTACGTTCAGAACTATGAACGAAGATTTACGGCCCAATGGCGATAACCCAGCCGGAGACCGGGGGAGGTTAAGGAACTTGGAGCACGGGGAACGGTATGACCCTCATGTCCTGAGAAAGGTGAAAGCGATAAGGCTGCAGTGGGCGTGACGCGTGAGTGACACGCACAGAGCCCTCTGGATCAAGACCGAGATGTATGTAGAATGACGTATACCATCCATTTTCTTGGCAATAATCTAAAGCCCTAAAACATACAAAATAATATGTTTTTTTTACAGATACTAGAAACTTGTCCCCCTGCAGTATATACATTACGAACCCTTTTATGTTTATGTTAAAGTTAAATTAGGAAAAATCCGTTAAATGAAACTGTAAAATTGTTTTATCTATCATTCATATCAAATTGACTTATCCACAATTATGTCTTATCTGTGTCTTTTAAATGACTAGATGGAATGCAATTTGTCTGAGTGAAATCATGTATAAGCCCACACAACATTATGAGTGGAACTAAATAATTAAGATAAATAAATAAATTGTAAATAAATTGTGCGAGACATTTAACTATTTTTTCTGTATTTAATCTTACCAAGCAATCATGTCTCCATGTTGGATGACCGAATAAAATAAATCTCTGAGATATAATTGCAATATTCTTTCTTGCGATTTTCATATTATTCTGCATCAATAATATTGTTACCAATTTTATTTTAAGTATGTTCTTAGGTTTTCACGGCCACTCAGAATCTTCTGGTCTGTGTCTTATGGGGTATTATGCCGTGTTGTTAACGATAATGACAAGTTAATAACACGGCGTAAATACCCCAGAAGACACAGACCAAAAATCAATTTTATTTTGTTTTTTTATGTATTTTGTTTTTTATTTTTTACTTAGTATTCTGTTAGTACCAGATGCTTGATGAATGGTAGTGACAATATTCAAACAAAAAGCATAGATTTTTGCGAACAGGGTTGTTCAATTGGTCGAAAATGCAAGAATCAAACAACGGACTATAAGTGTCTCTTTAAAAATAAAATAAAAATACTTATTATTAATATTTAAAGCATTAAGTTTGTGGTTAGACATTATAACAGACTGATAGTTAACTTAATAAAAACCACTACCAGATTTTAGGTCTACCGGTTTCGAGACGTAATTTAACGTTCACAAAAGATGGGGTAACACCCACTTTAGACCCCGCCCCCTCTCACTCTCTTTCGTTAGATTCCTGAATGATTTGTAGACAAGTAGTCTGCTTGTCTCTGACAAGATTAACACGCATGTGATCAATATTGGTGAAAGTTTAACAATACTATGGTTGGGGTGTATAGTGTTGTGAATAAAGTAGTGTAGTGTTGGTCCTGACGAAGAGACGGGTACGTCTCGAAACCGGTAGACCTAAAATCTGGTAGTGGTTTTTACTAAGTTAACTAACAATCTGTTAAAAATACTTAGGTTTATGCCTAGCAGACTGGACCAGAACTGGGAATTCGAGAGATGCACCATCCTATTATCAAGATAACAAGAAAGGCAAAATAGGCGGAGATCTTGACATTGCATGCGTGCATACTGAGGAATGTTCAATGATATATAATAGAGGTCAAGAGATTTTGTTATGATAGCGCAAACCGATGACAAAAATCCTGGTTAAGGTTTATTCATGGATTTCCATGACCAGACGATAGTATAAAAGAAGAGAGCAGTAAATTTTTACGTTTTTACTGGACACTCGGGCCTCACTTGGGTGACCTCGTTTTTATGTGAGTTTAATTTAGTTTCTATTAAAATTTCATTTAATTAACATATTTCATTACTTATTTTAGTGTACGCAGGTGTAACGTATTTTCATTTATTAAAATTCCTCTCCCAAGCACAAGAGTTAGTTTCTTTTTGGAAAGGTACAGCAATAAAATATATGTATTTATATACAGTTTTAATAAATTAGAAAAAATGTAATCCCAATTACAATAATTTGGTTGTCTGTCTGTCCGTCTGTCTGTCTGTCTGTCTGTTTACCCCCGTAACTTCGTGTTACATCCGTAACTTTGTTACAGTAATTTTTTTCCCAAAAGTTTTTTTAAATAAAATAAAAACACACATGTAAATGTAACGTCATTTTTGAGGGGTTACAGCTAATATTAAATAAATTAAATTAAATATCTGTGTGGTTATGTTGTACAGATGAGGTGTTACAATTTTGTGGTAGGAATATGCGTTTTTGTCGTGTTCGATTTTCAGTTGTAAAACTTTTTTTTTGTAAAAAAATAGATAGATGCCAACACGGAATACGTGTCACATCAATATTCTTACTATTTTCAAACTATGCTAAATGCTTGTGCTATGAACACAGGACTAACTTACTTGCTGGTCTTCGATTAGTTCGATTAGATTCGAACCCGTGACCTTTGGATCACGAGGCGTGAGTCCTAACCACAGGACCAACAAGCTACTCTACTCTCTGTCTTGAAATTTCTCAAGGAAATTTTTCGCATACGTTACATCTCTTTTCTGGTTACTAATGTAACAACCGTATTATCCTGAGAATATTCCGCAACATTTGGCTGAATAATCTACAAAGATCGTAAGATATCGGTGACGGTATATAGTGACACAGATTTCGTCGATTATTGGCCACTGGCAACGATCGGTACTAGATAACAATTATATCTTAGTTACGAATCATCGATATAGTCAGATACAAATCCCAAATAACTGTACCAAAAACAACCGGTTAAAATAACGGTTTAACCATCACTATAAGATATGCTACTTTTGATTTTTTTCTTGCTGACTATAGAGACTGTGATGGTGGTTGTATACCACCATCACAGGCGTTTTTATACAATACAAGATTATAGTGAGTTGAATAGAAAACGTAGTGTGGACATTTCTTAAAATTAATAGAATTTCTATTCAGACGTGACATTATGTTAATACCTGGGTATTAATTAACCAGAGGATAAACAGGTACAAAACCCTTACTTTCCATTATAATATACCAAGTATATGAAATGCAGTCGTAGAAGAAGTAAGAAACAACTATTAATTAATTATGAGAAAACGTTATTTTATCAAACGTAAAGAAGGACTCGTATTTGACGGTAACGCGTAAGTAAAAACGGTAGTAAAAAAGTAAGATGTTGGAATAAGCATTCTTCGCAATACGGTAGCGTTATTACGCCGTCTGAAAACGAATGCGATTTAACAGTCGTATGGGCCGATCAAGATAGTATATTTTACGGCGCCAACAGACTTCTGCATCGAAGCGTATTTAAAAGACTAAGACCGAATTCAGAGTCAATACTTAGATGATTTAAAGGTTAAGGTACGCTTTAGTGTTATTTCGTACTGAAATTATCGTACCTTCACCTTTAAATCGTCTAAGTATTTCTGAATTCGGGTCTAGCTCTGTTACATTCTATATATATACATAAGTCAACGAACTAATATAATTATCTATTTACCAAATATTTATTAGGAGCAATTGATAAATAAAATATTTAATCAAAATTTTTGTATAAGTGATGTTTATGACAAAATCTGTGAATTTATTATAAATAACGCAATAAAAGCACACTTGTTTTTTTAGATCTATTTGGATATTTTTGTGAGACGCGTTTCAAAATATGATTAGTGTTTTAAAAAAATTGTTTCTTAGAATCGTATCCAAAAAACCGTAATTAAATTCTTAAAATTATATACCTGTTCCTTCAAATAGTTTTCATATTGGTTGGTTTCATGGTTGAATGTTAAATTGATAATGTCCTGTGTAATAAATACAAGAGCGTTTTTATTTTCTTTTCTGTGATTACGGAGTCCTACAAACTAATCTCCAAAACAATTAATGTATACAATAACGCAATATTAAGCTGGCAGCAAAGTAAACACTTATTTCGTTTCTCTGTACACTAGTTTTATGTTGTCTTAAAGCAGAAAGTGCTTTTCCGTGATCGGTACGAAATCGATAAACTTATTACTATGTGACATAAAGTAAAATCAAAACAAAAAGGTCATATGTCCACCCAACTGACCATTCATGTAGATATAATAAGAGAGTTATCTTTCAAATTTAAATTACTCATATTTACCTACAAAAATATATAAACAATAAATGAAAAATCAAAAACAAAATACGAAATTTTTTGTAAAAATTAAGAAATGAGCTTCTTTATACTAAGAGAGTGAAGTAAATCAAAATTGTAGTGGTCATTCACATATACAGTGAGTCAAAAAGGGTGAATGTTTATTTTTTGTTTATATGTCTAATAAACATATCGTGCCGTTAGAATAAGTATATATATAATCGTACATTCTGATAAAATTTTAATTTTTTTATAAAAATTCAGACAATAAATTTCTCTATAAGACTGTGTCACAAAACATGCCAAATTTCCTAATAGTTTATGAGAAAACATCGTGTTTACTATCAATTGTTGATTTGAATACAAATAAAATATGTAAGATATTAAATATGTACCTTGAGATTCTCAGATTCGACATTCAGATTATTTTTAAAGTAAGCAAACCGATCCTATTTCAGTGATCAGACATGTAGCAGTCGATATGAATTATTAACTATTATTGATTTGGAAAAAAACCTCAGAAAATATTCGCAGGTGTTCCCGTGGGATTACCGTTCGGATTCCCGTTACCGTCCGATGATCGTGAATCCGCCTTAACGTGGTAATGAATATTTATTGAATTAATTAATTCAAGATTGTTTTCTTAGTGAATTTCAAACGAGAAATAACTCGAGGCATTTGTGTTTCTCAATGGAATTGCGGGCCGGCATATATTTATATAATTTATGACTTGCGTTTTCTTCCTCAAACACGAAACAAATCCTAACAAACCACTGAGCGCAGAATTTATTGTGCTTGGAGCTTACACAATAAATTGCATGCCGCTCGATAATCTTGTATGATGTACCAATCCGAACACGGCAACCAACGTGAATATACGTATAATCTGTGCTATTCTCAAAATAGCAAAATTGGGGTGTCAGATTTTTATCCCAACGCGTAATAGACGGAAAAAAAAAGATTATCCGTCAAAAGTCAAATATAAATAGAGTTCAACAATATTTCTCTTTTCATGGTCCAATGTGACAATGACAATTTTTAAAGAGTTAAGGTTGTTATTACGGTCGTTAGAAATATTTAACTTTAACGGGTTGCGGATATTTTATACGAACCGTATGTTTTTCCGAGAAACGATTCTCGAAGTTTCGTTGAATTCTTATTCAACGTCATCAGGAGGACGAACTTTACCCGCGGAGGTAGAGGGCGGACTGATTACTGCTTTCGAGGACGTAAATTATATGCACTTTGTTGTGGAGTGTTCACTTCTTCTACAATAGAGGTCGCCAGTGTGCAATATGTACTAGTTACGTCGGCGGACTTTACTGCGACGTCTCTCAAGGATTGAATCAATGTCGTAAGAACAGGGCGCCAAATACTTGATAGTTTGTAACTGTCATCTCTATTGAAATTGGGATATTTGTATATTTCAATGGACTCCCTCACTAATCTGGGTATAAGGTGCGGTTCTGTTGATAAGATTTTTGTCTTGTTAAATCTGATGAAGTGACAGAGATTCCCTTTGGATGCATGTTCGCAGATTGCCGATATATTGGAGTTTTTGTTTTTAATTGCTCCAATATGTTTCTTCAACGGTGTAGCGATATTGCGTTTGGTTTGTCCTATGTAGAACGCTCCACAATCGCACGGCACTCTGTATACACTTGGAGACTCGAACGGCGTTGCCATAATTTTACATCAGGACGCTGTGGGAGGAGAAATTAATAAGTGCATACAAAATAATCATTTTTCTATGAGCTTTAAATACAGCATTAGTACATATTTCATTAAATTTTAGTCGAAACATGAGAATTGTTAGGCTACGTTTGCGGCGGAGGACAGCTGTTAGACCAGAGCGGAGAAATCGGACATCGCAAATAAAGGTTTTTACTTTGAGAGAGATACGTGAAAATATACAAATCTTATTTAAGTACGACGAACACCGAATACCGACGTATACCTACGTCTCGTTTATTTTTTATATTATTTTTCGTCTATTAAGTGTTGGGATACAGATCTGGACATCCCAATATTGCTGTTTTCAGAATAGCTCAGAATATTTTTGTAAGGATAACTTTACACATTCATCTTCACGACGACTGCGTTGTTCAGACATTCTCAGATATTAAAGATTGAATTGTTTAAAAATTAAATCCAAACACGAAATTAATTACTTTTCATCATTAAGAAAACTGTAGATGAAAAGATGTATAAAAGTGACAAGGCAAAAGTGCGATGCCAGGACAGAAGAGTGTGGCGATTTTTTCTCATCTGCCTACCTCTCCGGGAGCGGAGAGATGATTGGTAAGTTAGTTAGATTCCATACATGCCAAGAACAATGTTTTTAAAACACTACGTAGAATGGTGACGATGACGGCATTTTTTAATTCAATAGTTCCTTTGTTTCCGATTTTTGTCTTTATTAATATGTAACGAAAATGTTATATTTGTTTTTTAATAAGGTTATTAATACTCAAAAAGACTTCCCTATTTGCCTTCCTAATAGCTAAATAGCTAGTTTTGTCTCTGTGAGACATCTATAATACAGGATGTAACGGAGCTAGTCCACGTTATGCGACATCAAAGTTTGCATTTTTTTTCAATATCCTCTGACTTATTTTTTTTTAAAACGTTGGACTATCATAACAGTAACTTATATCGGATATTAAACGTTGGACTATAATTTTCAGTAACTTATATGAATTCATTCCCTTTAATACAAGTCAAATAAAATGATAAAAACATTCTAATCCAATTGGATTTTCTGCAGGGTTTTTATAATTTTATTAAACTTGTACTGAAAGGAATGAATTTTTCGTAATCGATATAAGTTACCGTAATGATAGTCCAACGTTTTGTAAAATATAAGTCAGAAATATTTAAAAAATGCAAATTTTGATATTGCATAACCCTATAACTATTGATATTATAGGTCATGGTTGCTTGAAAATTTTCGACTCATAATCAGGAGGAATCAGGATAAGGCAGGAATCTACCTGTAAGATATTGTGGACTAGCTCTATTGCGCCTGTATATCTTGATCTACGACGATTCCTTTGGGAACAAAAATCCAGTAATTGTGTTCATGAAAAATTTTAACACACTCAAAATTATTGTGAATTTGTTTTGTTTGATCAGATATTTTGCGCCACACTGTATGTATTTAGTAACTGTACTTTTTATATATTAGGTCCTTACATATGAAATTGGCGTTTTGCCGTACTGGCAAATTTGATCTCAAATATCTTCTTTTTGGTTAGGAATTCCAAATCCAAATTTATACAACTATTTACTCATGTATTTGTGTTTTGAAAATTATAATTCATTTGTTTTTTACTCAATTGTTTTTTTCTTTGCGTCACTCAGTTTACAAAATGAAAAACTTGAAATATCGCGTTATTTACGAGTACGAGATCCACCGTGGCACAAGTGCTGCAGAAACGGCTCGAAGGATTAATGATGTGTATGGCGACGGTGCCGCAAAAGAAAACACAGTGCGTTTTTGGTTCCAACGTTTTCGTTCTGGAAATTTCGACCTGCAGAACAAGCCCCGTGGACGGCCGGAGACCAAAGTTGATAATGAATAATTGAAGGCTATTGTGGAAGCGGATCCATCGCAAACCACATTCGAGTTAGCTGCAGGCTGCGGTGTTAGTGATAAAACTGTTTTAATCCACTTGAAGCAAATTGGTAAGGTGAAAAAGCTTGAAAGGTGGGTACCTCACGAATAGAGTGAAGCAAATCAACAAACGCGCGTTGACTGCTGCGTTGCATTACTCAACCGGCACAATAATGAAGGGATTTTAAATCGAATCATTACCTGTGATGAAAAGTGGATCCTGTACGATAATCGGAAGCGCTCATCGCAATGGCTGAACCCTGCCGAACCAGCCAAACCATGCCCCAAGCGAAAATTGACTCCAAAAAAGTTACTTGTGAGCGTTTGGTGGACTAGTGCTGGTGTCGTTCACTACAGCTTTCTTAAATCTGGCCAGACGATTACGGCAGATGTCTATTGTCAGCAACTGCAAACCATGATGGAAAAGCTAGCTGCTAAACAACCGAGGCTGGTTAATCGCTCTAGGCCACTGCTGCTTCATGATAACGCTAGACCACACACTGCACAACAGACGGCTACCAAATTAGAGGAGCTTCAATTGGAATGTCTAAGACATCCACCGTACTCTCCGGACCTTGCCCCAAGAGATTACCATTTTTTTCGAAATTTGGATAACTTCTTGCAAAGGAAAAAATTCAACTCCGATGGGGCAGTCCAAACCGCCTTCAAAGATTTTATTGATTCCCGTCCGAATGTTTTTTTTAGTAAAGAGATCGATGAACTACCTATGAGATGGCAAAAGTGCATAGATAGCAATGGTACATACTTTGATTAAATAAATATATTATAATAAAAAAAAATCGGCTTTATGTTCCTCCTATACTAAACGCCAATTTCATATGTAAGGACCTAATATATATATATATATATATATATTATAGATATCTCACAGAGACGAATCTGCATTTTTATGGGAAAGTAGGTATAGAAGTCTTTGGGTGTACATAGGGCTAACGACCTATCATACGGCTGGCTTAAGTGATCACTTTACACAATGTAACGTTTGCCATTTCCACCCATGATAGAATAATACCATGTCTACTAATTTTTGGAAGTTGTAATATATATTGATTGATTAATGATGTCCCTGTGATCAAATCCAGTACTGTTCTAAAAAATTTGGACATACTCAAAACATTCAGAAATGTGTTTGGTCAATTGTGTGTTTTTATTTATCTTCATAGATGGCGGTAGTGTACCGCCATACGTATTGTATGAAAACTTTGAAAAAATATTTAAAAATAATCACATAAATTAGATAAAATTTGAGAATGTTAATCATTAAGGGTAGTCATTGTTTCCATTAATGTAAAAAAAATTAAGTGTTTATTGGATAGTTTCAAAGATATATGCCAAAACATGCACACCCTTCACACCAGCCTTGCAACATATATACAAAATCAGAAGCATTGGTTGATAGTGTGCGTCTTCACTCTGATGGCACCTACTGGACATTGATTTGTTTATAAACGATGATTTTTTTTCCATTCGTTAAATGAAATTGCGCGCGTGTTATTTCCTGTTATGCATTTCCGTCCTTTTTCACTGCCACAGATTGCAGGAAAGCGAGAAGAAAGATGTTACACATCAAAAAAGCCTTATGTATGTGTTTAATATTCGCACTGGTGTGAACATACCCAAATAGCAAGATAGTCGTCTACTTTCCGTCTCAAGACTAACTCTAAACAAAACTCCTTCATCTGCAGATCCACGAATTTATTTAACTTAGATTATAATTCGAATATAAACGAAAATAAAACTCGACGGTACTATTGACTTTTTATACGAGATGTACTTTAATTTACTATTTTAAAAAAGAGACACGAATTTGGCAAACCCTCATAGAAGTAAGTGTGTGAGTGATGCTCTTCCGTTATTTCCGCCATGCGAGGGTTTGTATGCGAATACGCCTCTCTGCGTAAGTTGTACAATTTTTTCTCTTTTTATGAGTTTTTTTGCCATTTTTTCGGTGGACATATTTCGCTTGATGGATACGGTATCCTGAAGAACCCATATTTTATGTAGATTTATGCGGTGTTATTACGTTTGTCAAGAAATGTTGCCAAAGTATACAGTTTGTTGATTCAAGACGTGAATTGTATGGGCTGTTTCCGTAGCTGCTTGTGATCAGTGAATAATATTTGGAGCGTGTAAAACAAACTAGCTGTATAAACAATCGACTTATAAAATAGAAAATCTACTCTCGTAAATTCTGCAGTTATTCTGTATGAAATTCATAAGTCACTTCGACTACTTCCAGCTCACAATGACTACAAATGAATCTTTAAATTAGACAGAATCTTTAATTTAGACAGAATGTTAAATTCAAAAATCAATAATAAACTTATTGAAACATATTTCTACTCAGGCAAAAACATTATGATGGTCCGATTTCTAATAAAATTACTTTTTTTCCCTACTCACATTAGACGAGCTTATTACATATATAATAATATTGGTAACATTCTTTAAAATTCAAAAACAAAAAGATGTGTGTTGATAAAAAGCTGGATTTATGAAATAACTTGCAGAGACTGTGATAAAAATATACAATCCGAACCACGAGAAACTTAAATACATGAATAAAAAAACATCGTCGTTGCCTAAAAAATAACAATTTCTCCGAATGTGCAAATCACATAAGTGACGATAATCATTCTTTCGATAGTCACAAATTAAAACCTCTACACTCGGTTCTTCATAGAAGATCGATAATAAATAGTTTGGAAACCATTGAAATCATAAAAAAATGTAATTCTAAAAACACACTAATAAATAATATCACATTTCAGTACACTTAATCAATCCTAGAGCGGAAAAAATACCCTTCCTCACCTCGCGCCCCCCTGACCGTTCGATTAGATGAATACATTTTGTATTTAAGTCAGTTATTATCTATTCCTGATGATGAGAGGGACTGCTCCTCTCGAAACTATAGTAGTAATTTAATAACTCATATTGTGTGTTACATTACATTACAAAGTTAAAATAAAACATATTTCAAACTTGAAATATTCAATTAACTGTCGAAAGTTATATGCCGAATTGCTGAATCCATATATGTATATAAATTATTCAAATTCAATTATTATATCAGGAGCATGTATTTTGTTGAAAAATGTAAGAATTTAGTTAGTTACTTAGGTTACTTTGAAAAATCTCAATATTGATTCTTCTAGTGAGACAGGCAATGTAAAATCCAAATTGTATGGTTAGGTAGGTACTATATGTTATTAAGAAATAAATAAATATTGATGTTACGCATATTTAATGTACGGATCTATTTAAAAAATATGCCTAGAATGACGCATTTAAAGTATTGCGTAGTTACTCTTTAGGATCCTGAGGACAATATACTTTTTCTATTCCATCCCCCGGAACGTATCATCCTTATCATGCCTGACCTAAATTGTGCACATTTTTTTATTATTTCGGGTTTGCATAAAAACTCTCTCTCTTAACCCTTATTTTAAATTAATACTGAATCTTATGAGATTGACGTCAATACTTATGCAGGGTATCTCGTATCTGGTAGCAAACACTTTGGGCGCTTACTTTAGTCAATTTTTAATAGAAAAGGTTCTTTACATTTTGTATAAAATGCCGACAGATAAGGAGGTAAGCGCCATTTAAGGTTGCATTTTTTTCAGTATGTCTTTTGAAAAGAATGTTAGCTTATCATGCAAGTAATTTATATACAATATTATTATTTATTCATTTGTTTTGACACAAGTCAAAGAAAATGATTCAAATCTTGCAGAAATTTGAAACAATTTTTTTTGACTTGTATCAAAGCAAGTGAATTTTTAATATTCAATATAATTACTTTTATGATAGTCTAACGTTTTACAAAAGATAAGTCAAAAATATTGAAGTGCAAACGAAGTTGCTTATTTCCGTAACTGTCGACACTCCATCCAAAATATAAAGAATATTTTCTATTAAACAATGAATGAAGAAGACTTTCCAGAAGTTTTTGCTATTAACTACGAGACACCCTGTAGGTATACACACGTATATTCCTACATCCGTTCGTGTGGGGTACCGCGTAGGTGGGGGTCCATTAGAAATATAATTTAAAATTGAAAATTTCACCCTTTGAGGTATCAGTTAGCAGGTTGCAGGCAATGCTACGTCCAAATAAAAAAGGTCAACCTTTTGATCGGACTGAATGGACGTGTACAGGCAGTCAAAGAGTAATATACCTGCACCTAATTTTAAAGTATTACATTAAAAAATAATAAAACTCTAAACAAATTTGATGTTTTGATAAGTCTTAATATTTCGTTTCATACATTCATTTAAAGTTTCTTCTTCTTCTTCTTTCTGTATCTTCCAAGGTCCCCTTGACATTGGCGATCACTTGTTCAAAAATCTTTCTGTCCTGCGCTGCCCGGAACAAATCCTCCACCTGTCTCATTCCAGGGATATATTGCAATCAAAGACATGTATCATACAATTCTAATATTAGTGTTGGGTAGCTTATAAATATGATAAGTCAGATATCAGAAGTGAAATGATCCTATTATTTATTGAATTGGCGTTAACTTTGTGGAATGACATATTTTAATTATATCTAAATATAGCACTTGTCTAAGACCACTTGTGAGTTTATGACTAGTTTCTACAACTACAGTTCTGTTGTCATCAACGGGTGATTATATAAACTAAGGCTCAGAGTAAAATTAATTATCTAAGGTATTGATAGAAGTGGTAAATATAAAGGCCAAATAATGAATAATCTAGAAAATTTAGAAATACATTTTTTTTTAACATAATATTTGAAAATCCTTCACCGCTCCTCACTTTGTTCCCGTTAGCTCAAACCCCACCCTCAGCTAACCTCTTCCCTCCAAACATAACTCCACCATCATCAGTCGTCTCTCGTTTCCGGCTCTTATCTGTATATAAACACAGGCGTCCGTGCTTCCGAGTGCGCGTGTCTTTTGTCGTGCTATCGAGTTTCCGTGGAAGTTCTGGTGAAAGTCAGCATTGGTCAAAACTCGTGGGGAAATGGTTTGTTGATTCCACAGTTTTAATAATTTTATTTGACTTACATCAAAGCAAATGAAATTTCCATATTAAACTACAGTCATGATAGTCTAATAAATAAATAATTTTGAAGCAATCATTTTGAAACTTAATTTGTATAATTATCACATTTGGCTCTAGAATCTTGTCGAGACTTGGCCTCTTCAAAATTTTTCTTCCATTGATCCTGAATACGATTCTCAAAATATCAATTTCAACAATTGCAATACATTACAATATTTAATCTACATGCCTAAAAATGTGATATAAATTTAGAAAAGACACAATCCGCCTTCTTCATTTGAAAATATGCGAAGTTATAAATATGACAGGGTATGTCACAAAATTATCAAAAAAAATAAATTAATAATATTACATTACTAATGAACGGTGACCGTGAGCTGGTAATTAAAATTTAAATAAATATGTATATAAAAATATTGATTTATTGTATTTGATTTCGGCCACTTTCTGTTAGACCTTCCTTCAAGCTCTATTCAATCGTGACTTTAAAGTCACATAAAGGTCTTCATAGACGGCACAGCACAAGCGCCTGTCTGTTCCTACGTGTACTACTATACGTCTAATACTAAGTAAATTAAATTATTCAAGCGTTTTATTGATGAAATTATAAATGTTAAGAAAATTATTGTCCCTTTGAGTATATTAAAATTTTCCTGGACACAATTATCGGATTTTTGTCCCCAAAGAGATAGTCATGTATCAACACATTTTAGATGTTAATAATATATGAATACGATAACTGGTGACAAAAATCAGTTAATTGTTCGGGTTTGTGTCTTCTGGGATATTATGCCGTGTTATTATGACCTTTCTGGCCAACGTTTCGGATCCCATTGCAGGGTCTATTATCAGGGCTGATGTTTTGATGATAATGTATCTGTAATGTATCCAAATCCATCAATAATATCTAGTATATAGTGTGGTTAAATAAATTAAATAACTGCTTACGCAGGAATCGTTCCTTAACCTCTGTGTGCGATTATTCATCCGTTTAGTCCTTAATTACTCTGTTAAAATTATTGATCATCATCTATAATGTTAGACCATTCCATGAATGTCTAGTAGCTACCCCGTCTAAAGAGTCTAGTCTAGATATTACGTGATACTCAGCAAATCATAAAGAAAATGACTGTAGAAGGATTCCCAACGCTCACAAGAACGTTTGAGAATGCATTGATCGATTAAAGCCAAAGGAACGTACATCATGAAAGTGTTACATTTTTTAATTATTTGTGAAAACTAGATTTTCGGTTGTCCATCGTATTGGTGAACTACCATTACATAATGATTTTTTGTCGCAACTTCAATTTAAACCTCACAAACTTCGTCTACAGTTTTAGCGTTGCACTTCATATATTTTTGTTTCATCCCGATCAGATGTACGGTTCACAATTTCTTCCCGCAGTTGACTGAGCTCGCCGATTCATACCGATTACGTAACGATATTGATACAACATAACAAATCTTACTCCTGTCCTCGATCCAGAGACACCCGCGTCATGTGGTTTCTGAGATTTGAGGTCACATTTTTGAACATGCAGCCGTATTGCCAGATTATGTTTTAAAGACGTGTTCACGTCAAAATAATCCTAATTATTTCCTTTTCCTTCTTATTTAAACTATCCTAATTATTTCAATTTTAATTTATTATTATTTTCTAGCATACAGGGTTATTTGGAAAACATGAATAACCTCGTAATGACCCATATTTTTGCCTTGATTATGAATCGAAAATTTTCAAGCTATTATGATCTAATATCAATAGTTATGGAGATATACGACATGAAAATTTGCAATTTTTTTCAATATTTCTGACTTATATTTTATAAAACACTGGATATTACAGTAACTTATATCAAATATGAAAAATTCATTTCCTTTAATACAAGTCAAATAAAATAATAAAAAACTTCGAATTCCAATTGGAAAACATTTCAATTGGAATTTTTTCAGGGTTTTATCATTTTATTCAACTTGTATTGAAATGAATGAATTTTTCATAATTGGTATGAGTTACTGTAATGATAGTCCAACGTTTTACAAAAAATAAGTTAGACATATTGAAAAAAAATGCAAACTTTGATGTCGCATATCTCCATAACTATTGATATTAGGCCATAAGAGCTTGAATATTTTCGACTCATAATCGAAGCAGGAATATAGTCCTGCGAGGTTATTAATGTTTTACAAATAACCCTGTATATGCAATTAATTTCAAGTTTTTCTAATTATTATTTTTTCTATCCTCAATCAAATGAAAATATATATTTCCGCCTAAGATACAAATATACGTTTCATATCTTGGCCAAGATGTTCTTTTCATGAAGGTAAGATAAATACGTATTTTGAGGATAGTTAAAAATACTGCTATCGATAATTTATATCCGATGGGGACCTTTTAAAATATGCCATATACTCGTATATTATTCTAAATGAATAAGTATTTTTTGAACTAAATAAAAATTCCGGAAACTTTCTGATAAAAATACACGTATACGATATACTTAATGTATTTCTCGTAATCCTTTTGCGCGCTTTGCTTAACTCATTTTTCATAAATCTTATTCTCGCTTACACGTTTTTCCCTTCATTTTAACTGAATCATGAAAATCCTCTGAAAATAGACACGAAATAATCATCCTTCTTCTCAAATTCCGTCAAAATTTTCTGTTGCTATTATACGTATTATGTATAGAATCCATAATTCACAGTAATCATTACACGAGAATATTCCACTTGTCTTCTTACACACTTTATTAGCGTGGGTCCACAAATTGCTTTTTGTGGTCTTCACAGCTGTCACAACAAGACTTGTTTGTTCCCTTGCGGGGCTACGACCGCAATTTATAATAAATGTTTTCTATCGAATCTTCTCACATATTCTACCAATTTCAAGTTGTTCTAGAATTATTCCAAAATGTCCAGAGTATTCGGAAAACCCTCGATTATATGAATTTTTGCCTTTTTTTAGAATTTCATGACAATATCATATATACTGGATATATATATATTGCCCAAATACAGGATAGGTACTTTTTGTAAAAAAAAATAAAATTAATAAATAAATTAAAATCTAAGAGATACTATTTAAAATGTTTCTTATTTGCGATCATGTTCTCTGTTCTCATGTTCTGTAATACAAATACTAAATGAAATACATTGACTTCATAAAATTGCTATAAAGAAAATAATTTTGAACAGATTGAAATTAAGAAGAATAAAATACTATAGCGAGTGATACTGAATATCTGCTACAATACATTTCTATCAGTGCATTTGTATGAAAACTTAAAAAAATCTCTAATAATTCCATCTGAAAATACTAATACATACGAATTAATATTCTTATGAAATATTACTTTAAAAATGAAATATGAGGTGGAATCGGTAAACGTCACATTATGTACATACTTTCATACATACTTGCAAATATAAATAGTTTCGTCTCTGTGAAATATCTTGAATTTATCTAAGTAAATAAATAAATTAATCAAATACATATTAACGGAACTATTACAGGTTAAGTTGGCTCAATAAGCCTTTGTTAATTTATTTACTAGATTTGCCCGCGCGATTTCGCACGCGTAGATTTTTAGTACACTGTTTGGATCGTCATAGAACTTTCGCGAACCCAGAACATTAAAGAAATTTATCGAATGTACAGGAACCTTCTAGACACACAGACACATTCCGCCACTCAGTTTAGAACCTTATAGAACTTTCGAGAATTTTCTAGAACCTTCTGCATCCAAAACTTTCTAGAGCAGGTTTTTCCGGAACCTTCTAGACTCACCGACACAGTCGGAGCGCCTGTTTTGAAACAATCTGAAGCATTTGCGGCCTTTCCATAACAAAAAAATTTGCTAGAAAGCACATTTTCGTCACACATTCCCATCCACGTACAGCCATCCCGCACCAAACTCGCATATTTTCGATGTGACTCCAAGGGCTATCCACCACCATAACCACCGGTGGGTGGTTGTGGCTGGTTGTGGAGAAAACTTGGCAGATAGGGAAACATGTATATATATATATATATATTGAATTGTGTGTGCTTACGATGCATAGCGCAATGAAAAAATAGTAAAAAAAAAACAAAACCTTACAGTTTAAACTCTATTAAGAAAAAGTATTTAAAAAATCAATCAAAATAACTATCATAAATTATAAAAAACACATTTATAAGAACGGAAAAGTAATTTAATAAAACACTATATAATAATGTAAAAAATTAAAGAGGCAATAACCTTATAAGTAAAGCAGTAAAATAATAGCAGATTTTAATAAGAAACAATTATTATTAGAAACCACTTTGACAATATCATAAATAAAGCACATACTATGCTGGGATTTATAACAAGAATTACTCACGACTTTAAAAATCTTCAAAGTCTAAAAATCAAACATAATAATTTCGTTGTCTGTCCGTCCGTAACTTTGTGTAACGTACGTAATTTCGTTCGAATTCACGGCTAAAAAAAACAAATTCAAGAGCCGGAGATGGGGCTCGACCCTCGGCCATCGAACCTGTACCAGCCGCTTCACGCATCTTGCTAGGGCCGCCTCTCCGTGGATCGTCAAAAAGATACTATAAATGTCTACCAGAGCTTAGCAAAGACACGAATCAATGTTTCGTCATTTTTGAAGGGTTACAGCTAGTTATCTATATTATATCACTAGTTCGGAGTATCTTGGAATATCCATCAGTTATGTGGTCACCTTGTTACACAACACACGTTGCAAGAATCTAAAGGACGCAGAAAAAGTTTCTGCATATTTTCTCCTACAAAGCTGGTCAATATGGTAATCTTCACAGCTCCGCGGATCGTCATGCCTTTTTCAAGATGCACAAACTTGAGTCCCGATTGAAAATATCCGAACTTTTAGTGCTACACAGGATTTTCCGTGGAGCTATTGATTCTCTTTCTTTATTCCTGACATAAATTTGCATGTTGAATCCCGTATAAGAAAAACGGAGTTCTTTAGAATAAGTCAGCATTCTAAAAATGCTGGTTATTTTTCTCTCACGACAAGAATATATCGTACATACTGTATAAATTGTGCTGATATTAACGTAGATGCTTGCAGATCACTCCTACACGACATTCATTTTCTTGACAATAATCCGAATCCATAGAATGCATCAAATCAATTATTTATCTACATATATTTACATAATCATGTTACATTGATATACTAAATATACGTATCGATCGGAACCGCCAATACCTCCTATCTCCATAAATAAAATTTTTATTTATGGAGAAAAAACCTCTTCATTTTTTTAAACTTATAGATATACTTTATTCGTTGATTTTTCTTATGTGATATAGATATATTTATGAGTATCATTTTTTAATGCTCTTCCCAACGAAATGATGACGGTAAAAAATTATAGTAATTTCAAAACTAAATTGAAAAATCTAATAACAACATCGCTATGAAAAAAAATCTTATTGAAAAACAATCAATATGTACAATTATATGCTATTATTATCTTATGTTTCCAGACACATTTTATTTTTCTTACATTATATATTTTTTCACTATTCTTATATATTGCTACTGATGATTACATTAACAATATATACGACAATGCCCCCAACATTTAAACGCGAAAATTAAATTCTTTTTTAAATGTGGGAAAGCGTTAATATTTTCATTCTGTTATTCAAATATACGAGTATGTATTCAAGATATGTAAATAACACCGTTATGTACAACGTAATTAAATAAAATAAAAAAATATCCCTCTACAATATGTACATATATCCTGTATAGTTAACGGTCAATATTCATGTTGCTAGAGCAAACCGAATTACTTGTATTGTTTTTTCTACGTGTACCCTTTATTCTGTTAGTGTCTCATTTAAAATAAATTACAGTGCCTCAGGATCGTCTGCATGTTTTTCTTTAAAGTAGCCAAGCTGTCGTGGAGTACTTCTACAAACTTACTGTACTCACCGCACTGTTGCAGTAACAAAGGTCTAACTGGCTGAGAAACCGTTAAAAAAAGGCTTTTGACCATTGTAAGTTGACCCCCACTGTCGCAGGTCATCAGCTCTCGAGGAAGCGGTTTCTGAGAGATCGATCGGTCGTATTGAAGGCGTCAAAGGCGTGATGAATAGGTCTGGACAGCCGGGACGTCCCAACCCTTGCGAACATAATTAAGGCCAATGGATGTGTCGGTCGGGTCGGCGGCTTCCGGAAAGGGTGGACCGGAGGGTGGAGGACCGTTTTAAATTACATTATTCCACCCTTTCATACACTCCTATCAACTATACATTAAGGCAGGCAGGAAGAGATTGATACTGAAACTGCAGACTTAATTGATTTTTTGTTAAAATATTTATTTTCATGAAAACTGTATTAAGGTTTTAGATCAAATAAAATTTCGATTCAAAATATGTTTCTTACATCGTAGATCTGTAAAAAAAAGAATTTGCTTTAGTAAATAAATTAATTTTAATAATAAATAACTAGAAACTGTCAGGTTTATAATAAATAAGTGGTATTTTGCTATTGGTGACAAAATATCACAAAAATAGACACTCATTTGATTAAATATTTCTTATATGTGTATAAATACTTAGTATGACTAGAAATACTCACGATTGTATTTTTCTCTCTTTCTTTATGCAATAGCATAATTAATTATATCTATAAAAATATAAAAAAAAAATCTTTTTCATCTTGTTCTAGATCGTAGATCTGTTACTGAGTGGTCGTCGTTCTCTTGGGAAATGGAGAACCAGCTATCTTTCCAACTTTTTGGCGTCATCTTCCTGACGTGCGATGTCCCATGGGTATATATATATTGTGGGCGATCATAAGGGGAATTTTTGTATTATCCATCCTATCCACGTGGCTTTTCCAGTACCGCCGTCTCTTCTTGTCCAGTCTCACAATATCTTCTATCTGACAGGTCTCTCTTATTTCAGAGTTTCTGATCCTGTTCCCTCTCTACTATCGCGTGCATTTCTCTATTAGCCCTAGTTTCTATACCATGTCTGGTCTGTTTTTCATATCAGGTTTTGCTATATGTCTGCTGTTATTCTTCCATATTGTCTTCTTTAAGCAGCCGGATATCGCGAAACTAAATCAAAATCTAGAGCAACGCGAGCCACGAACCGTAAGATATTTATGAATCACTACCGTGTGCTGAAGGCTAATTGCATGAAATACGAATTGTTTAAATTACTACCCGGAGGCATCCGGTTTCATACAGTGCAGCTTGCCTATTTCACGTAAACAATGAAAACCTAGAAAATTTATTGTTAAAATTTTTGTTTTTATACAAGCGTTTATTTTTCCTTGCGCGCAAGGAATAACTCTTTTTTTAAAAATACTCGTAATAAATGCCTTCCGGCACTGGATGCAAGAATCTAAAAGATTTACTAAATGTCCGCTTGTTCTTGCGCTTGAAATGGTATATTCAATTGTGTTGTACCCTGTACGTGCAATTCTTTCATATTATATTTTTTTAGTAAGAACAATTTCATAGATCAGATCACGAAATTATTCAAGATTTGATGCCATCATTCAGTTCCTCTTGACTGAGGATGACGCACAGCTCTCTCGACTATTCTCCTCCATCTTCTCCGCCATTCTGCAGATCTTAGCGCTGTCATCAGAAAAGCGCTTATAGATTTTTGCACTTGGTTGGTCTAATGAAGTGGGAGATATGCCTATTCTTCTTCGATTCTCAACGTGGCTCACCACAATAAGCTTCTCCATCTTCCCTTCTGTCAAAAAAATTGGAGGATTCGTCTCAGATAGGTTGAGAGTCTCTCCTTGGTTTTTAATTCTTGTAATATGGAGATATTTTTGCGTCTCTCTGTCCACAGTATAGGCGACACGTCTCCCCAATACCACATATCCAAGGCATCTTACTATCAAAGGTCTCCTATATACACGAGTTCTATTTATAGTCTACTATATATCGTAACGAGATGGCAGAATTCGGAAGAGTTACGCAATATCTAGGTCTCTAGAACACTCCACAACAATCTGATAAACACTGAAAATGTTGAGTAACCATTAGAAACGTAAAGAAGGTTCTCGAAGCATCGAGAAACCAATCTGTTTTGTATAAATAGGCGGAGCGAGTGCCGCGCGAGAGAGTATTTGTTTGACTTTGTTGCGACATTAGCAGCGATAAAACCGTAACGAGGACAGTGTGACCAGTGCGTGTTTATAAAATGAAAAATATTCCGGCAAAGTACTTTTACGTGCCAAATTGAACAGAATATTCTCAAAACAGAATAAAAGTTATAGAAACAACGAAATAAGTGTGGATTAAGAAATTGAATAATAAGTATGTGAAATATTCTAGAAACACATTTGTAGTGATTATAAATTTAAAATGCAAAATATTTTTTATTTTTTCTACCAATGCATAGAAAAGTCATCTCCATAATGAAAATTAAAAAACAAAAGTATTGTTTCAGAGTAAAAAATTGACGTTAATTTGCCTTTTTTATGGGTCATATTTCCCATAGGGTTCGTCGAAATTATAGTTGTCAATATCTGTTGAACTAATAAACAACCAAAAGAAGAAAAAGAAGACTGAAGAAGAAGTGTTTTCGCCTCCTTGAACAAGTCCTAGTTTCACGAGAAATTGGTGTAGGTGCCGCCCCTTCAAAAACACGTTTGTATAGATTAAACAGAAATTATTGTGGTTTTAGTCGGGTTCATTTAAACCGACATTTAATTTTGCCCAAAGTTGGCCTCTGTGAACTTTGCTCCCGACAACCGTCAGGCGTAATTTTGACCTTACTTTGCCTGAACTTTAGAAATAAAATGATAAATCATTTATATTCTCGTATAAAGTTATATTAAATTTCATGTTCATGTCGGCAATCGTACACTATTATTGCTGTTAGTGAGGATGAGTGTAATGGACACTAGTATCTTGTATTATATAAAGATATTCTATTAACATGTAGCTAGCAGAAAAAAAAGAAGTCTTCGTTATTTAATTTTGAATAGAAAATATTCTAACACTTAAAAAAATAAAATGTCGACAAGGACGAAGATAGGTGAAATTAAAAATGTTCTCAGGTTTTCACGGCCGTTCAGAATCTTCTGTGTGTAGTTTCCTGGGATATTCTGCCGTGTATATCTGACCTCTCTGGCCGAAGTTTATTGCAGGGTACATCATCAGGGCTGATGAATATCATCACATCAGTCCTGATGATAGACCCTGCTGTGGGATCCGAAATGTTGTCCCGAAAAGGTCAGATATTGTATGCTCGGCAGAGAATACCGTTATGTTATTACAATTACAAATTCACTTTTTTACATTAGTTTATAACGTTCCACTAGAGCCTGTTCGGGGAAGTTATAATGAACAATTTCATATTTTAATTATAAAAACGAAAAATATATATAAAAAAATATAAAAATTCATAAAAGAGAAGAAACATAAAATATAGGATCAAATTATTCAATATAGTAAAAAGAGTTATAAAAAAAGAGTAAAAAATATAAAATTATGGATCATGGGTGGATCACATCCTCTGCATATTTTCTTCCTGATATTTTTAGACAATTTATTATTTAAATTTAATTTATTATTTAAAATGGATGAGTTTGACAATTGCCTTAATCGACACCAAACTTATTAAAGATACCTACGAGGGGCAATGAAATTATAATGTGTGTTTGTCCAAAGGAAGTTTTCATGCTAGACAAAAAAAAAGAATTTTTATTACTTCCCCTGTTAAACGTGTTTGTTGAGTTCTATTATATGCAATTTTGTCGTTGTGAATTTTTTTAGTACGACAATTGTTTTGTAATTGCCGCGCGCGGGCCGCATCATGATTTTGATTGATTGGGCTGGCACCCGATGTATTCTGCGCCAATCGCTAGCCAGGATTCGAATTTTTTTAAAATCCGCCCAGTGACAGTGATAGTTGAAATGCGTGTCAGGTGTCGTTTTGGGTGAAAACCAACATTCCTCTTCGTGTGTGTTCAAGATCTGTTCAACTTAGCCTTTCGGAAGAGACAACTGTTCCGGATTCGACGAAGCCAGGAGAATTGCGATAGAAACGGCACCCGACGTACCAGGAAAACCGCAAATATAATTTGTCCACTGTGTCATAGTTAGCTTTGGCCCAGTGTATCTCGGGTGTCATTTATTATCAATCATTATCGGCGGCGATTGGAAAAGGAAATTATTTCTTTCCAATCCCCGACCCGTGTGCGATGGTAGCGATCCGTCTGTCATCGTACAACAATTATATTTTACTATTTATGTTTCAAAAATAACAGAATCATTCATTGACAGATGAACTTTTAAAAAGTCGAGAGGTTTTGTAACTCTCAAGCAGTCTTTACTAATAGGCTAATAACCCTAGCTATGGCTAGTAAAATATAAAATTGTAATTTAACTCTCGTAGAGGTTATGAGCTTTATGCCTTTCACCCAATTTTAACAACTTATGAATTTGGCATTATTTTTCATGATGATCACAACTTTAACAAAAAATCCATAAATTTTTTTATCTCCATCAATTTTTTCCAAAAAATCAATCAATTTTTTCCAAAAAAATCCATCTATTTTTTTATCTAAAAATCCATCAATTTTTTTTTTATTCCATATTTGATTATATTTATTGGTAATTGTCACGATTTCACTTTGATCTTTTTTGTTTTCTGTAACATCTGTTTGTCACACATATTAAAATAAAAACACACTTGTTTTTGAGTTCTACATACCTATATAATTTTAATGAAACGGTTTCGTCTTACGAGGGTATTATCAATCTAAATATTTTACATTTAATGACGTATTTATATGAAAACTGTTGAAAAGAACTGCTATGTAATTTAAAGAATGAATTTAGGTTTTTCTGGTTCTGCGCGATTCTAAATAATAATTTTTATCAAACACAAATGAAAAGTAATACGTTTACGAAAGAGGATAGCTAGTACAATTTTTCATGAATGAGATAGAGTAGTACAATATAGAGATATTGTACTAAAATATATTGTACTTATAAAGGTTATTTAAAAATGTAAATTAATTGTAGTACATGTATAAATGATGGCGTTCCTATAAAAAAAAAAGTATTTAAAAACAAAATTTCACAGGAGTGAAAAAAAACACTTAGTTAAACAAATAATCCGAATTTCATTTTTTTTTAATTTTGGCTTTCCAATTATGGTTGCTAATTTTATATTTTCTTTGTTTATTCATGTCGTTAAGCAATTTTAGTGACGTTGTCAACTGTCGGCAACCGTTATACTTGTTGCTACCAGATAAATATAGAAAGATTAGCTTCAGGATCCCTAAGTATTCAATAAGTCGCATCCTTTTTCAATTCCGAAATATTATACGAGATTGCAGGGGGACACCTTAATTTTACGAGTAAGTGGGTCTTGTAATATGCTAGTGAACCGCGTAAGTATTGATATATTCAATATAAGTTCAAATACAATCAATAAAGCGATGTTTGGTAGAGTGTTGCTTTAAAAGTTATTTGTATTTATTATTACGTGCTTATTATTTTTCATATTTCGTTTTTCACTTTTTTGTTTGTTGTTTATTTTTCTGCCTCACTGCTGATAAGCTTAGGGTTTTAGGATTTAAAATTATATAATTGAGTTCTGGTTAAAATAATTTAAGATACTGTTGTGTTATTTTTTAAAAATTTATTTTTTAAGTTAGTTAATATTACATTGTATATTAACTAGTATTTAACATTTTATATTCTTAAATCTATTACCTATATACAATCCATCATATCCTACATATTTACATTTACATCTAATCTAATCTATGGTAAAATCTATAATAAATAATAAATCTTATGCTCTACAATTCTATACTATTTTTACAGTAATTATAGCATTTGTTTTTAAATATATTTATATTATTTATATTCTTCTTGCTTTCTGGCATCTCATCATACATTTTTTTTCCTCTGTACATTAGAAAATTTTGTGTATATACTTTTTTCTTATATGGTAATCTTATTCTTTTCCTATTTCTGGTGTATTTGCAGTAATTTTGTTCAAAAAATATTTTGGCATTTTGTTATTGAAAATTTTGTGTATAAATATGAGAACGTTATAAACAAGTATTTTTTTAATTTCCATCCAATTGTGAACTTGTGAGTACTCCATATAAATAAATAAAAAAATAAAACATATATACAAAATATAGAATCTTTTTCCACGTAAGCCATCTTTGAGGTCGAATTTCAGCAATACTGAGTTAAGTTCAAAAATGAAAATAAATATAAATAAATGAAAAATTAAGTACCGCACATAATGCAAACTGCTATATAGACCATTTAATATCAGTAAAATCACTTTCTGACCTGATGAACTATATTGACCCTTTATTTAGGGAAGCTTTCAAACATTGATTTATTCTTTGATTATATACTGACATTTAATCTAAAGCCCTTAGTCTGAAGTGCATTGGTATTGGTGCAGATTAATAGATCAGATGACCACCACTTTACCTTTTTGCTGCTCTCTTTCATTCTGTAAACTTACCTCGGAAACAGTAAATCTGTTTTTCATTTAAAATAAATAACGCATTTAGAAGATGAGTTTGTTGTTTTCAAGACGCGGAATACCGTACCGCGAGCAGGGTGGCGACTGGCGACGCAAGCCACGCCGCCGTGAATGGAGCGTTGCAATTTTGAAAAAATGAAAGAAGCCCCGGCGGGAGGGGGCGACTTTCATACGGAGTCCCGACTGCGAGGACGCCCGCCGCTATTTTGTTGAGCACACACCGCATCCCCTGGATACAGAGCAGCCCCTAGATAGTGTACATAAACGGAAGCGTTTAGCTTTTCAGCCATAAATGTGCCTTTGTCTTCAAAGACACAGTTTCCATTTGTGCCGCGCTGTGCTACGCGCCAGCCATCTTGCGCCACAAAGGAGGGCGAAAGAATGTCCCATTATTTTGAACATCTTATTTAGGCGCTGGGAATCGCCGAGACTTGATGGTGGTAAAAAATTCTCGGCAGAGATTTTTTTTCAACTCGTCACCCGATAGGCTGGAGGCTGACGGCGTGCTTGATTATCGCAAATAAATCTGAAAATCTTTACGATCCTCGCGATGGCAAGTTGAAATTTGTTTTGCGGGATTTACTCGATTTGGATATTTCAGGAAATTTCTGAAAAATTCATCAAATTTGCTCTCTGGGATGTGGAATTCTAATAATATTGTTACGGTACTAAATTAGCGAATTATAAATTACTGATTCATTAACTATACAAACTCACGTATCACTATTAAATTTAAAGCTTTTCTTTAAATTACACTATTTTGCAATACATGACTCGTAAATAAACACTTTATTATCACTGGAACACTTTATATTATAATATTCACTAGAACATTATATCCGACTCTCACATATTGATGACATATTTCTTTCGCCAATTGGGTAAGAACTTCGCTAGATTATTCACTCCAGTTTATCGGTTCGATTTCCTCACGACTGGCCACTAGCGAAGGGAAAAACTACATTTCAAAATTAAGACTACAACACACACACATTCACCAGTTTGAAGACTACAAAGTGTACACTACAATTGTAGTAAAAACTACTCATTTCGTAGTACTAAGTGAAGTAATTGTAGTACTACGAAATGAAGTGAAGTAAATGAAGTGAAGTGAAGTGAAGTAATTGAAGTGAAGTAATTGAAGTGAAGTAAATGAAGTGAAGTTATTGTAATAATAATGAAGTGAAGTAATTAAATGAAGTAATGAAAGAAGTAATAGTGAAGTAAATTTTTAAATGGAGTGAAGTATTTTTTTCCCAAATAAAAATTTGGCGAGCTAAAAAAAAAAGGTCGCCATCCAGATTTCTTCGTTCGATTCCAAAAAATTTTCAAACCATGGGGGGGGGGTTGTTACAGTTTCCGGTGATTTCTTCGTTTACCTACATCAACTTGGGGTTGTTACAGATTCCAGAAATTTCTTCATATATCTACATCAACTTTCCAAAAATTTCACGTAAAAAATGCACTATTTAAAATGTGTTTCTCATACTTTCGATAACTTTGAAATGTATGTACTTTGTAGTGTTCACTTTGAAATGAATTATACTATTTGAAGTTTATACTTTCAATAACTTTGGTGTTTGTAGTTTGTAGTGTGCACTACACATCAAAATGTGCGAAGTGTGCACTTCAATGTAGTGTAGTACTACATTGTAGTAGTGAGTACAGAGCGGACCCATCACTACTAGCCACATTGGGCGTCATCCTGTGCACCCGCGCGTACTTCGCAACCGATTTCAACGCGACTACAACAACTCCCGCGCTGCGGCTGGCGCTGTATTTTCACATATTCGAAAATGCTGGTATCGAGATTTTTATAGAGTTAAGGAGAAAGTTCTTGTCATTTCCAGACATTAGGGATATTTATAGTCGTTTCCCGGTTTCCCGAAGGTTGTAGATCATCTTGGATGGTTACAGGCCGTTCTCGATTCTTCGATAATTTTGTGACAAGCGACATAGTGCATGAATTTTTTAAATAAATTGCAAGCTATTGGTAAAGTTGATAATCTCTCAAATGAAAATAAATATCTGTACGATTTTCGCAATGGCAAGCTGATTAATTTTTGTAGTAGATTATTCAATTTAGTTTTGCAATTTCTATTTTTTTATGTCTTCATTTCATCGAGAAGAGCATTAAAAATGATACTGCTTGATAGGTGAAGTGATGTTGGGCTGTGATAGTATTACATTTAGGCGACACAATATTTCCAGCTGATCTCGGTCTCTCACTAAAATATCCAAATGTATTATTATTATGTCCGAGAACACAATTACTGGATTTGTCCACTGCGGGATTATTATTTAATCAAGATTAAGTATATATAGAAGTCTCACAGTCTTTATTTAAGTTGATATAGATTTTTTTTTTTTTGAATGGTTCACAACAATGAAAAACCCATAGGTAATTCAAATATAACACAATAAGTTTAAATGCTTTTCCTAACTTAAATGTGAACACAGAAAACATAGAGATTAAAATTAAAGCTAAAACATTGTTGTAGCCGGCCCTCGTGATCGAGGATCCCTTTACTTTGCGATGGGAAAATAGCCCTATTCGAGAGGCGCACTCTCTCCCGCATATTTCACATAGGAAAGGGTCAGGTTACATTGGTTGGTCCCGTTGACGCATGTTTGCGGCTCGCTGCTCATTTTTATTATATAAAAGCTAAAAAATATACAAAAAAGAACAGAAAAATGTGATTTTATAGAGTGAGCTTAAACAGAGTGAGAGTGAACAAAGAGACTAAACAGCTAATTTCCCAAGTTTGATAATATTCATGGAAACTGTCATGAAATATGTCCATCAGGACGTTATGATTATTTTCTATTTTGATAGAGAAAATGTATTAATACTCCCTTTATATTAACTCGTTGCGTCTGTTTGTCTTCTTGTCTGACGAAAAAACTTTGGATCCATTTTAAACCCCTTTTCCGTAATTCAATCGAACTGAAAGCTTGCAAGCAGACTCGTGGCGACGATCAAAATGATCTATCAAATTTTCGTTAAAAAAAAAAAAATTTTTGGATATTTCAAAATTTTAATCGTTTTTTCATATAACTTACTAAATTGTATGAAAATATTTCAACGCGTCTGGTAGACGCGAAACCTAATTATAGTTTAATTTTGGATTTTTGGAAATTTTTTATTACTCCCTTTCGTAGCGTCGACCGAAGCCCAACGCGTAGGTTTAAGCGCCAAACCAGTTTCCACTAGTAAATGAGAAAGGGAGTGTAATAAAAAATTGGTTTTTATGGGTTACTTTTATGTCCTGAGTTGGCGACTAGAAAAATATTACCATGAATTATATTATATAGGTATATTATCAGGGGCGTGCAGTGGGAGCATCGCAGCATGACTTTTACGTAACCAATTATTTGGAAAAAAAATCGGAATATAACATATATTTCATTATATTTATATTACAATTGTTAGCATAGCATTCATATTTTGATATATCATAAAAATCTGTGGCATAAATATTTGATTTCTATTTTTTTTCTAAAATATACGTTTACAAAAAAATCACCTTTCAATGTTCCCACTGCACGCGCCTGATATATTTGATCAATAATTAATATAATTTGTAGATATCTTTATTTATATTACTTTTCCTATTCGATCTCACTGATAATTAATTAATTTAGATGACTGCAAGTTCAATACAGATTTTCGATAAATTGCCCGTAAAGTTCAATACATCATATTCTCAACAAAGTTCCATCTTATCTTAACTATTAACTTCTCAGCGTGGCCGTTAATATTAGGAAACAGACATCAGTACTTTCCGAGGAAATTGTACAAACTCCGCTGGAGTAAGTAACCGTATTGAAGTTGTGTAATTACTTTTCATGCTGGGTATTGTCAAATTGAAAACGTATTGAAGCATTACATTCACGTAATGAATGAATGTGTTCATTTCTGTAAGTAAATATATTCTTCTGTCATTTACAGAACACCTCAAAGACAACAGAGAACACAGAATATAATTCTTAAGCGAGTTGTGTTCTAACACTTGATAAATAAATAAACTTTGTATCAAGACATATAAAACATATCCCATAGAGACGAAATGACTTTTTATAAGGGAAAGTAGGTAAAGGAGTCTTTTTTGGTGTTCAAAGGGCTTGCGGCCTATCGCATGGCTGGCTTAAGTAATCACTTTACAGAATGTAACTTTCACTAATTCCACCCATGAAAGACTACCACAACTATAAAACGTTTTAAGTAGTATCCTGATATATCCTTGACCATCCTGCCCTGCCTCGGTCTTTCTTTGTTTTCTTTTCATAATTTTGCTTGCAATTTCACTTTGCTTGTTTATTACTATTATTTTTCTTTTTACATTCTTGTTAACTTTATTGTGTTTTCTATAATTTTTTTTTTGCATTACCATGTTATTTTTCTGCTTTGTATCATATTTTGTCAATTGTTACATTGTTTCTCCTGAATTGGTGTCTTACCGGTGATTTTAGCCTCTTCTGACACAAGTGCTACATGTTTTTTATTTTTGTTTTGTCCCTTTCCCTCCAAGAAGGGGTGTTGATTTATTTTTGTCCCGTGCGATGTCTCCTTGGGTGTTCTTGTATTGTATTTTTTAGATTGTAGATGTTCCTGTATTGTACTTTTGTATAACCCCTTTTAAGAAATAAAGACTTTTTCGCATGGGACATTGAAGGTTTTGCGCAAGCGATTCGCCTGGCCTTGGTTCTTGTATTGCTGGGACAACAGGCAGGGCGGAGAAGAGGCTTTAGCATAAAATAATGCCAACAAGGCGGCGAAAGTGTTGGGCCAATATGTTCGCTTCGGCGCATAAAACAGCTCAGGGTATTTGGTGGGTCCTTCAATGTATACATGTTAACCCTTAACACCTCATTTAATATGTGTATAGTATCACTACTACGATCACCTGTGGCTGAAAATGTTGTAACTCCCATAACCAGTACAGATTTACTTATTTTAATATACATATTTTTGATTGGAATTTATAAAACAAAATTATTTTTATATGTCAACGAAATTCTTTCGAATTATTAACAAATAAATAAGTATACTAATACCTCCGCAAAGGCTTCAGGTAGATAAGGCTGCAGTTGTGGCAGGCTGCCTGAGAGATGTTGTATGGAGGAATAAATATATGAGAACAGATAGCAAGGTACGCATTTATAAGACCTGTATGCGACCTATTCTAACATCTGGTTTTGAAGCGAGGGCAGACACTGTCAAGACAAATAGCATGCTAAGAACAACTGAGAGCATTGCGTGCCTTTGCTGGGAAGACTGCATGATCGAGTGAGGAATACAGGAATCCGGGAGGTCTACGCGGTTCAAGATGTGGTCTGATGGTGGTAACAGCGTCGAAAATACAGGCACCAATACGTACAAAGACTGAGTACAACAAGTTTACCATACGTAGCTCTGCATGGCGTACCAGATGGACCGCGCCCACCAGAAAGACTGCCGAAGCGAGGTAGAAATTCAGCAGAAAACTTCTACACGAACAGATTCTTGAGTGTAAAGTTGAAGAAGAAAAAAAAAGATATGTACTAGAATACCCATGATTTTTATTTTTCCTTTGAATCCCAAAACAAAGCTGGGCTTTTCAAAAGTAATCTTGTTTGTATCTAAAGGAGTTCAGGTCCATTAGTATGTATTAGCTGTGACAATTAAAATCCCCGAAGTGATGTAGAAATTCAGCAGAAAACTTCTACACAAACAGATTCTTGAATGTAAAGTTGAAGAAAAAAAAAAGAAGATACTAGAATACCCCTGAAATTTTTTTTTCTATGTATCCCAAAACAAAGCTGGGCTTTTCAAAAGTAACCTTTTTTGTATCTAAAGGAGTTCAGGTCCAAGAAGTATGTATGAGCTACGACAATTAATTCCTAAAAACCTTAAACATGGTTGAATATTACTAATTAGTAATATTTAACCCTGATGAAGGCTCAACTGTGAGCTGAAACTAGTTAGTAAAAACTCAATAAAGTGGTGTTAAACAAAGTGATATTTTATTTAAAGATATTATGTCTCATCGCAATATGTGTGCTTCATGTGAAAATTTATTTAAAAAATGATACTTAATGGAAGACGACCCAATTTTTTAATGGCATTAAGATGGACAAATATCAGCACATTTGTAAACACCAAGGATTTCGCTTACATCTCTCTTTTCTGATGTTCCTAAGTACCTGATGAAGCCGTTGGATTGGTTACAAACGAGCGCAATTTGTCTTGCTAACGACAGCCTAGATAATTCGATAATTCTTGGATCTCCGACGAAAGGCTGATAACTTGATAACTTCAAAAGGAAGTGGTGTGAAGACAGGTTCAATTTCCTTTATTGATTTATGACTGGAAAACACAAAACGCTTCACATTTATCAGCAAAGCTGATATCAATCACTAGATGGCGTCTCATCTGCTGATATTATATATGTACCTACTTTAAAATATCTATAATTAATTTATTTCAATTTGCAAAATTGTTTGTCGTTGATTATGTGTTAGGTATTTAATAGGTTAGGTTTTAAATATAAATGCAAACACAAAATACGTGTCGCATTAATATTCTTACAATTCTCAATGCTATGAAATGTGCTATGAAAATAGGACTAACTTGCTGAAGTCCTGAAATGGGGCTCGAACCACCGACCACCAAATTATTTCGCTACGTGGGAGTAACAGTGATACACATCAAAATATATAATTATCCATGATACAATGTTTGTCACTAATGCTAACAAGATGCTTTTCTTGGTATCTCACGGTCGAAATAGTATATTGAATTCTATTTTGTATACTATAATACTCCATATCTAGGTTCATTTTTCGAAAACCTTTGTACATTGATCATAAATATTTTCATTTATTTTTTTTAAATTCAAAAAATAAACCTGTAAGTAAATTAATAATTGTGTATAAGAAAATTATGTATTTCGTTTAAATGCTGCTAGAAAATAATGACTATTAAGCAATTAAAGCTGAATTTCAAACATGTTAATGTACGTCATTTTTGGCGGGCTATAAATATTTCTGTATTATTAGCAGGGGCGTACAGTGAGAACAAGAAGCATGACTTTTATTTAAACATATATTTGGAAAAAAATCGAAATTGAATATATATCTGGCAGAATATTATCAAATATTAAAATCTGAATAATATGTTAATAATTGTGATTGGAATATTACGAGATATATCTCCAATATTTTTTTTTAAATACATGCTCAGGAAAATTTCATGCTTCTTGTTCTCAGTACACGCGCCTGATTATTAGCAATGAAACAGACCGCTTGATTCATTTACCATTAAAAAATGTCATTTAAAAATTTGGTTCAAAAGATAATTTATTGGTGTCTGCGGGCCTCTAGCGACGATAAAAGCGTAAGGCAGTGCTCACAAAGCAAATCTTGATTTTCGAAAGTTTTAGGACATTTCGTTGTTCGCGAGAGAACAAATGTTTGAAGTTTAAATAACGCGGCAAACGTAATATTTCACGAATGTGACAGCCGCGGCTCAGCTGTTTAATCGCCGCCATCTTGATGTCGGAGCGACCGCCCGACGTCACGCGGCTAACTTCACTTCGCACAGCCATTGATGAAAAAGAAGAAGCGAAGTACCTAAAGTATTCGCGCCTCGCAAAGCCTGTGCACCCAGCTCCACGTTTGCTTTATTTTACTGACGGCAGAGTCAATACTTTGCGAACCGGAGATATTTATCGCACACTTTCGAAATAATTACATTTAATTAAAACATGCTTTTCTATAAATAACATTACCCGCTTTAGGATAAACAGTACGTAACTAGAAATTTATGAAATATACCGAAATAAAATATTTATCTCGTTTTTTTTTTTTAAATAGAGAGGTGAATATGGAATACGTGTCACATCAATATGCTTACTATTTTCAAACTAAGCTAAATGCTTGTGTTATGAAAATAGGACTAACTTGCTAGTCTGGAGTGAGACCCGCGACCTTAGGATCACGAGGCGAGAGTCCTAACCACAAGACCAACAAGCTATTCCAATTATAATTTTTATCATACTAGCAATAACCCGTCAACAATGGCGGACTTATATTTTTAATTTCAATTTTACATAAATTAATTAATAATTATTAGTTATATGTGTGAGTCGCTCATATATCCTTTATGCTCATGAGCATAAAGGATAGGATAGATAAACAGCAAAGGCCTCCAAAGCGGGTTTTGTAACACCACGATTCATATTAATTAGCCAAAACAAAAAGGATGTCGATAAATCAATCCGATTGAAATCAAACTAATTTTGAAAACAGAATAATATTTTCATTTTATTTAATAGTCAAAACAGAATGAGATCAGCTATTGGATTCTATTAATGGTTACGGATGGACATTAAACATTTGTATTATTGGGAATTACTGAGATTTATATAAATCATTATATCAGAATAATTAGTTATTGAAAATCAAAACATACCTAACTCCATTAATTATTATTTTTCAATTTGGCAAAAAAAGGCGGCCCTCGTAGCCCAGTGGGAATCACACAGGCTTCTCACACCGAGGGTTCCGGGTTCGATTCCCATTGTCACAACGTTTCGCTTCTGTAATTGTGCCTTCTGTTGAAGCGTAAAATTAAAAAAAAATTCAACGAAAACAATAAGAATAAACTGTTTTTCAAAAAACACATAATTTCAGACATGATGGTTAACTAATATTTAAAATGTAGGAGTGCCATTTAAGAATATACTGACATTTAAATGTAAAACAAAATGTAGTTAAGTATATCCCTCAAATATTTAATTTCGCTTTCCTCCATAATATGTACATGCTTACTTACAACCCATGCTTCGATGCACTGGCTACAAGCGTCTCAAAATACACTCCGTCTATAACAATTAGGTACCTATTGGTATTTTAACATTATTTTAAGATATTCATTCTAGATTCATTCATTCATTTTATCTTTCTTAAATTAACAGTTTTACACGAGATGTAAACAATTATAGCAGTATTATATTCACATAGCTTTAATTCAGGAAGGATCGCCTTGGAACCCTGCAAATAGAAAAATATTAAAAAAGAAACAACAAATAGTACCTACAAAACAAAGAAATTCATATAATATTGAAATAGTTAGTGCCAATATTTAAAATCAGATACGGATTATTGCTCAAATACTTAAACAACAGGATAAAACAAAATAAGGATTTTCATTCATAAAACACAAGAAGCATTGACAGCCCAAGAAACATTCAAAAGAAAAAGAAAAACAATTCACAAAATTATTCTTTGTACAAAGGCCTTCAAATCTTCGATAGCCTATCGAAAACTATACAAAACACAGTAAAAATAAAGAAATTTAAACTGGAGTGCAAAAAGTTATTAATGAAAAACTTTAAATGAATGTAGATTATGTAATACAATAAGTTTTAATGTAAATCATGTATAAGCCTATATAAATTATGTAAGGAACTAAATAAAAATGAAAAAATACACAAACTGAGTGATTTTTGAAGGACGTGCTTAATTTTTTAAAACTTTTTTTTAACGCTCATTAATTGTTCATATTAAACTACTACTTTATATGGCAAACAAATTGACATTCAACAAAATTAATAAAAAAGTATATATATATTAATTTTCTAAAAGCACGCAGGTTCTGAATATGTTATTCCAGATTCGCCGCTGAATACCGCCAGCGGGCTCTATTGACTGAGCGCCATCTACTGTGTAATTGAACTTTTCCGGGACAAAAAATGCATCCCGGCCCTGCACCGCCGCGCGAACTTAGGCCCAGTTCACACCGCTAGATAAGATATAATATTTATATTTTAATTTTTTGACGTTCGCGTCTTTACATCTTTACGAAATGCGGTTCACTATAAAAAAAATTAACTGTCATGAAGAAAACAGTAACGCTGAAACGATAATATTGCAGAAAGTATACGACTGAGGTGGAAGATAATGGTGTCAATCAATTGAGAACAGGTGAATTTTTTTTTGATTTACGATATGGGGCTCAGTTGGCAGGTGCCGTAGGTGGATGTAACCAGAAGATTAAGAGGAAAGAAGAGTTATTTAATTATTATTGTTATTTTGCTTAACAATAATAATTATTATTGTTAGACAAAATAATATTGTAGGTTAGTAATGATTGTACAATAGCATGATATACGGGTTTTGACGTGTCTCTGTCAGTATATTCCTCAATTCCTTGATGATATAAGTTTTGTAGCTTTATTTATTAAGATAGTAATATGGTTGTTCCACTTCAGTCGTGTAACAATAATTTTTCCAAGATAATTGATTCATTGATACTGTCGACTCTTTCCAAGGATTGACAATTGTAGTATGAAAGATTCTTATACAATTAATAAAATATAATTAAAATTACATACAGGTAACAGATTAATCATTATTAAGATATTATTACTACTCGTTGTAATATCTTTATAAGGTTTAATATAAATGTCTTTCTGTTGTCGTTACTTGTTTTTAAATCTTATTCTATAGTCCTTTGTTCATTGTGCATGTACATGTATACTTCTTAAAATAAATAAACAAATGAAAATATATTAATTAATACTGTCACGTGCCGTGGCCAGGGAGGAATGAATAAAAACATTGGAAATTAATTAGCTATTTATTAATTAATGATTAATTAACCATTCTATATACAAACTAACTTAAAACGTTTAAAACTTAAGGCTATTATTAAAATCACACTTTTTCGCTTTACTTAATTAAAATACTTTATTATCGCTGGGTAACATATATTTATCACCTGCTGGAATATTCCTTTCTCGCACGTATTATTTATCGCATATTTATTTAGACAATAAGGTACTTCGCTCGATTATCGGGTGTTTTACAATATTTAGACATCCTCGAAGATGCAAATTGGTTATAGACAATAAACCCATGGAACAGGTTATGAAATTAAAGTTCCTTGGGGTGGAGATATCTAGCTACAGCGATTTGTATAACGAAGTCAAAGAGCAGACAAACAAAGCAGTGGTTATCTCTGGATGCTTAAGAGACACTGTATGGGCCAATAAGCTTATGCTAGTGGAAAGCAAAGTCAGAATATATAAAACATGCATAATACGAGTACCTATCATAATATACTGTATCGAAGCAAGAGCGAACATGGTGAGAAATAAACTCTTCCTCAGAACTACTGAGTTGAAGACCCTAAGACCCATTGCGGGCAAGACCCTCAGAGACAGAGTACCCAATGCGGAAATCCGCAGAACCTGCGACATACAAAAAAAAGATGGATCAGCGTTTCTGGATGGACCATGTCGAGAAAATGGAGCAGACGCAGGAGCAGAGAGACTTCCCAGAGCCGTGATGCGCGGGATTCCAGAGGGGCGCCGATCGCCAGGGAGACCACTAAAGATATGCAGAGAGAGCTGGACGTCCTCTTTACAAGACTAAGACTGATCTTAACACAGATCAAGGATCTCATTAAAAAATAAGAAGAATCTTGATTATTTACTTTATTTATCGCTTCGCAATTCATGACTCCACATTGGACGTCGTCTCGCGCGTACTTTGCACTAAATCCACCTGTCAAATATGACAACCGCATTTGTATACAAAAAACATTTCCGCATTTATATACAAAAACTGGATTATCGAACCTCCTACATTTTTCTCGTATTTAAGATAACGTTCTCGTCGCTTCTAGGCTTTTCCAGGTGTTTCCGTAGTGTTGTTTTGCTTCGGGCAGTGGGTAAATAATTTTTAGAATTTCATT
The DNA here is from genome assembly GCA_016648135.1 of Agrypnia vestita. Taxonomy (NCBI): domain Eukaryota; kingdom Metazoa; phylum Arthropoda; class Insecta; order Trichoptera; family Phryganeidae; genus Agrypnia; species Agrypnia vestita. The sequence goes on from JADDOH010003512.1 coordinate 41,358, forward strand.
ACAATACTAATATATAGAGTAATATTTCTATAAATGCATTTATGCTTATTTGGATAAAGTTAGCTTTAATTTAAAGTGCAAACGAATCATTGCGCAGACTCGCGATAGTGAATATCCACCCTTGCTGGATTTCTATTCACACGCGTATTAAAAGTGCTCACGAAAAATTATAATTGTCGGCTGCACTACCCTTTCTAGACTGAACAGCGTAGTATTCTTCTTTCTCATCCTTCTATCTGCTAAGGGTTGAGAGGTTTTATTTTCATTCTGATTTTCACTACATTCATTTGAAATGCATTGCATTCAACTTTTTACTTGTTTTACCAAACATGTAAACTTTATGAATTCAGTGCAATTACCCGATTATATAAGTTTTAAATAGTCTTTAAGTTTGAAGAAAGATTTGAGGATTTTATGAGATTTTTCTTGCGTATTGTAGAGTTTTTCATAGGCCTAGTTTATTGAATTTATTGAGTTGAGATATTCGTGGACGCATTTGACCAGGAAAAAATGAAAAATATCACGCTACGTGTGCTTATTTTATTTCAAAATATTGTCAGGTGAGTCTTAAGCAATAGTAACTACACATTTTTTATTTCTTTTTATTTATTTAATTGATAATACATATAATTTATTTTATTACAATGATAGCTAACAAGTATTAACTATTCATTGTTTTTTATATATTATACCTCACCTAAAAGAATTAAGATACTTGTGTGGTGAGGGATAATCACTTACAATCATACAGGTGTGTAATGTAATTTAATAAACAATGAGAAATTGGATATATACTTTTTATCTAATATATATAAAAAATCTTTGAATAAGCAATCCAAAAGAGACTAAAATCAATCACAAAAGTCAATTCAACAATCAATGAGCATCCATTCGGGTTCACTGGGGGAATATGCACACAAGACGCAACCGCAAAACATCCACCATGATACAAAGTAAATTGAACAAATCAAGTAATTGCATAGGTATCTTCATCGATTCGAGGGAAGTACTCGACAGTATCTCCCACGAACAACTTATATCAGAACCAATAGAAAACGGGATTGACCACACAGCCCCAAACGGGTAAAAAGCCACTCATCGAACAGACCTCAGACAGTCAGATCAAATGAATCTCTAAGTAATCCACCAATAGGTGAATTTGGAGTCCCCCAAGGTAGTTCCCAGACCTCTACCAATTCTATAGATAATTATAAACAAGGAGCGGCATCGAGCTGGAGAGTTTTTCGTTTTCACTTACTGAATATAATTCGTTCTAGCTCCCTCGTTGTTTCATTTTATCTATGGCGCCTGCTGGCTGTTACAATAAACTAAAACTACGCAGCAATTTCACGAACGTTCCGGCATAATTTTGTGCTTTTGGGTTCTTTCTAATCGTTTCCAAACTATTCTAGACCTACGTGCATCCCTGCAATTACTCGATTGGGTATGGTTCTTCTTGATTTAGGATCTTGTGGCAGTATGTATTTACCAGGGGCGTGCAGCGAGATACGTAATTTTTATTTGAGCATATATTTGGTAAATAAATCGAAATTTAATATTTTTCTCTCAGAATATTATGAAATAGTAAAATCTTAAAAATATGTCAATTATTGTGTTGGGGATATTACGAGATATATCATTTAATTCGGTGCATATATATGCTTGGGAAAATGTGATGCTTCTTGTTTTCACTGCACGCCCCTGGTAGTTACATATGCACCATTTTAAAAATGATAAATAAATACGATAACTAAATTATTATTTCAAAAAATGGTGCGTGCCAAAACGAAATGGCTTTGTTTGAGAAGTATCCGTCTTTACGCACAAAACGGTTTTAACATCACTAAAAATAATGTTTTCGCAAATAAACAGATTTTGAACGCAGGCACTGCCGCTGAAGGGAGAGAGAGTCATTAACGGACCCAGAACACCTCTTCAATCCTGAATTATTCATCACACTTCTCATTAATCACCTTTTCGCCCAGGTTTTTCAGGTTTTCCCAAGTCCCAGCAGTGTTTTAATGTTCTTTCCTCTTCGCAAAATCACAAAGTATCAAGGGTTTTTCAAGTCAGACTTTTCGTTTAATTATGTTTTAATCAGGGTTTTGCCAATTACGAATGCAATTTCGAAACAAGCTCTATGAAAAATACATTTGATATAGAAGACAGGAAATTATGTTGCCATATTAGATAAGAAAATGAGCAAGATAACTATAATTTCGCACAGTTAAACTAGAAAATATTTCATCTTTAATTTATATAAATTCTAATTAATTTAAATTAAATTTTAAATTTTCATTGTGGTGGTTTGTTATGACTTTTGGTTATTTATATACGATTAAGTTAAGGTAAATATGAAGTTAAGGGCCATCAAAAATCCTTGCGGATCAAGAAGAAAGGTTTGTGTTGAGGTCAGAGTAAATAAGAGCATTCAAAATTGAGTGGCTTATTACACAAGTTTTTACGGTTTAACAAATTTAATTATCATGATGGTATTTTCTAATATTTTACAAATATAATATCACAAGGCGCGAGCGGAAGAATAAATAAAAACACAAATACGTGCGATGAAGCCGGCACGAGTGAACGGAATGACCTTGGAATTTGGCGGCTAAGCGTCCTGAACAATCTCTAAACAGACCACAAGGCCTAATAACAAAAGCGAAACATGTAAAAAGATACCCAGGCTTGAGAACATCTCAGATGTATTGTGAAGTCAACGGGAATCAAACCGCTGACTTCGTATGAGATTAATACACACATTTATTAAAATAAGACATGGATTATTTATCAGAATGAAAATAAATAAGGGTTTTCATTAATATAAGACTCAATTGAGATAACACAAAAATACTTCATAAAACTGTTTAATGTGTAAAGGATTAAAAATATTCGGCAGCCTACTAAAGATACAAAATATAGTGAAAATAAAGGAATTTAATTTAGAGTGCAAAAATAATATTATGAAAAACTTTTAATTGGTTATTGTTTATATAATACAGTATGTTTGAATATAAAATAATGTATTGGGCCATATACTAATATGGAAATAAATAAGCATTGAAATAATGTAAAAAAATATGAATATTGGGAAAATAACGCACAAATGTTTCCGGTTGCTGTGATTGCCAATTTTTTTAGTGTAAATCATATAACATACAATTGTGTAAAATATATATTTTTTTAAATTCCTCCACTAAGGTACTTATATAATCTTTCTGCTGTATAATTGTATGTATGGAATATTTTTGGAGAGAACGAACAAAACTACGTGCAATCAAGTTGACACGTAAAGTACAACTGACTAACAGAAGTGAGTTAGTTAAAAAAACGTCATTTCTTTCGGTGAATTACAATGACTATTTCGTATTTTTTTATTCTAAGAGGCTTTTCCGTTAGAGAGAATCGCGGGGTCTTTGAAATGATCGCAGCATTTTTAACTTGATGTATAAATGAATGGGAGAAATATTTTCTTAAGGGATGATGGAGTGCGCGGTCGGTTTTGAATAAGCCACGTTCTTCCCGTACAAATGTATTCAATTAGGGGAGGAGATTTATTTTGAAGGATGCTCCGGCCCGTTTTAAGTGGAGAGGTATTTTAATGCCGGCCATTGAAGGGAAACGTAAAAAAAATACCCTCGCTTATGTAAAGGAAATAATTTAATACAATTTACTTAATCACCACAACGCATTCATTAGGGAATTAACAAAAGGGTTGCGGACGAAAGAAATCCGAGTAATCTTATTTTTGTTCTGCTTTCCAGTTTAACACACTTAGCAGTCTCATACATTTTGTTAAATATTTTGTAAAAAATGGAGACAAATAAATTTTTTTTTTGGCAAAGGATTTTGTCTATATACGACTGTATTTTCTCCTTTGAAGTTCCAATATTTTTTCATTTTTTAATTTAAAAAAAATTAAATTGTTTTGAGAATTCTGAGAAATTATTTTTATAAAGGCATCGTAGGTGATCTTTAATTATTTAATGGTTTATTGCTGAGCACTTAGTTCTATCAAGTTTGTATATTTGGAAATTATTTAATAGGTCGACTTTCTCTTTAAAGTTTATTAATAACTGGCTGATTATACCCGGCGTTGCACGGGTTAAAGATTAAGTTTAAAATAAATTTATGAGGATAAACGAACGTTCGATTCGAACGGTATAGATTTGAATCGAAAATATATCAGGGGGAGGGGAAAGGGTAAAAGAATAGGGGGGATATGTCACCAATGTTAAGCGCTGAGTCGAAGAATAATCGAGTTGAGAGAATAATTTTGCAAATTTTTAGTACGAATGGTTGAACGGTACAGATTTGCATCTAAACTATATCAGAGGGCGGGTAAAAGTAAAAAGCGGAGGGAAGAAATGTCACTTTTGTTACCCGCCGGGTCCTAACGAATAAGTTTCCAAATATTGTGTCCGATCGGTCAAACGGTACAGATCTGCATCAAAAATATATCAGGGTAGGGGAAGGGTTAACAGAATAGGGGGAAATGTCGCACATAATACCCGCCGAGACCTTAAGAATAAGTTTCCAAATTTTGACTCCGATCGGTCAAACGGTACAGATTGGCATCGAAAATATGTCAGTGAGAGGGGAAGGGGTAAGAGAAGAGGGGAAAAATTTGCCTATGTTAGCCGCCGAGTCCTAAAGAATAAGTTTCCAAATTTTGAGTCCGATCGGTCAAACGGTACAGATTCGCATCAAAAATATGTCAGGGGGAGGGGAAGGGGTAAGAAAATAAGGGGAAAAATGTTGCATATGTTACCCGCCGGGTCCCAAAGCATAAGTATGCAAAATTTGAATCGGATCGGACAAACGGTGTGGATTTGTATAGAGAACAGACAGACAGACAGACAGACAGACATTGAGTTTTATAGGTATATATAGATATAGATTTAGACCTATAGCGATATGATTAATTTCTTATGGAAGGTTTATTGATTTATAATATTCTACAGCATTGTTTATTATTATTTATTAACTGTTAAAAAGAGGCGTAAATGTCTCGAATTTATATTTTATTTTAAATAATATCGTCAAAAAATTGTGGCTGTGGGAGGCAAATGAAACATTTTTGCGCAAAGTTACCGAGCTCAAATTTAATTGGAGCACTGCTCTTGAATTCAGACATAACGTTTCTAAAATATTTTACACAGTTTCGCATTATTCAGATTATTAAAATCTTTGCTGCACATTTTGTTTATCGCAAGGTAGATCTGCTCCATTTCGCACGTAAGCACCACTCGCGTGGTAACACTGATAGCCACCGCACGGTATCGCTTTCTGGCCCGCTGTCAATAATAACAACTATTTATACAAAAATGTCGGTTTCTCAATATAACGAGAACATTTGAATAGTTTCTCCGCATTTATAGTAATTATGAGAATAGGCCAGTTAATTCTCGATTCTTGCGTACCATTTGAAAGGCTTCTACAATGCGCAGTTACTCGTGACAATATTTTATCCTTCAATCAAAAAACGATCATGATAGATATTTATTTAAAATATCCTTTTTTGAATTTTAATTAGAAATATAAAAATAGTTTAACAACCAGTGTGTCTACTTACAAAAAACTTACAAAAACCGAATACTGCGAAAGTTTTTATCAGGTTTTATAGCAATAAATAATAATCAAATTAAATCTTTAGTACGCTATTGAGACGACCGTCATAGATATAAAATATATGTAGATAAGTCTGACTTATCTTTATATTAAATTCTAGTTATTTTATATCTCGCGTTGCGCCATATTCCCGAACAGTTTTGAAAGTCAAAACTAAAGTTGGGCTCGCGTGGTGGAGAGCGTTTCGCAAAGTCATTTAAACATTTTATGATTTCGGCTAAAGCACAATTAAGCCTTTTGAGCTTTTATAAATTGCAGAGTTTTTGTCGAAAATGAAACACAATTAGGTCGTTCCCATCTCGCTCTGTTTTCTTTCGGCCATAATTTAATCTCGTGATCTGTTTATTGTGCCCGGCGTCGGCGAAAATTGTGATTAAAAATGCCATTAAGTATCGCCATAAAAGTGTTTCGCCGAAAAAAATGTGTGAACAGGGAAATAACGCGGGCAAAATATAATTTTCCTTAAAAAAATCAGTGTGTCTGAAAGCCTTTAACCAACCTAATTATTAAAATGGAGTTTATATATATATATATATATATTGATGGTTTACTAACGCAAAAAGCTATCTTAAAAATGTCAAGCCTCGGAAGAGAGGAAAATAAGTTTTTTTTATCAAAAAGTAAATCAAATTTCAAAAGGTTTATAAATTTCATTTTAACGATTTATTAAGTAATGACTCGGCACGTTTCAGATATTAAGGATGAAAACAGTATAACGACTTTAAAGAAAAAATTAAAAAAATATGTGATATTTATTTTATTTTTTTAAATAGAGATGCGTACACGGAATGCGTGTTGCATCAATATTAATACTATTCTCAAAATATGCTAAACGCTTGTGCTATGAGGATAGGACTAACTTGATGATGTGAAATATGGCACGAACCACCGACCATCAGATCAATAGACGCAATATTAAAATTATTGTACAACCTACTTTCAGAATAAATAGTTAAAATAAAAATAAAAACATTATGACCTCTTCCAGATTCTCCGTGGACAAATAATTTAACCAGAATACTCTCCATTTTTCTAAACTGTCATTATATTGTGTCAAAAAAAATGGAAGGACCTTCAATTCACCACCTTAGAAGGAGCCTTTTCTTGATTAAGTTTTTAATAAGATTTGACACATTCATGCGTCACTTATCTATCGTTGTTTTGTCCCTGTAAAGACATTGAGTTATTTATATATTCACACCACAGGCACATTGCATGGTTTGAAAATTGTGAGGTTCACTCTTTAGAAAGAGCGCCCCGCCTCGCAGCCTGCTATGGTCTATGGGATTTATCGGTAGATACCACCTGTCGACGTTTCTAGATAGACTTTCATACATTCTTGGAATAAACCAGGTTAATACCTTTTACGCTTCTTCATAATTATATACCAAATCTCACAAAAATAGTGAAAGGTACGCCATCTCGATTTTTACTCCCTTTATTTTGACGCGTAGCGTCTTCGGTTTGTTATCTGCCGGAAAAAATTTGGATCGATTTTTAACCCTTTTCCCGTGATCCAATCGAAGTGAAACTTTGCAGGCAGACTCGTGACGACGATAAAAATGACCTATCAAATTATAGTATAATTATGAATTTTTCGAAATTTTAATGTTTTTTTTTCAAATTGGAATCAATACAAATGAATAATGACCCCAATGCGCGCGGTAGGCATGAAACTCAATTCAATGAGAAAGGAAGTATAATAAAAACTTGGTTTTTATGGGTTAGTTTTTAAAAAATGTAATTAAAACAAATTATTCAAAAAAATTTTGAAGACGTGATTTTAATGATAACGGTATGGGGTAGCAGTTCCACCGCGAGTAGGTGAAGGAATGGCACATAGCTTTGAGAGGCTAATTTCAAAAAATACTGCGTATATTGCGCATTAACACTCTTTGGACCCGTGGCATCATTATGTTGCACGTTCTCTTTATCGAACCGTTTTTACTTCCTTTCTTTTAACTCGTGGCGTCTGCTTGCTTGCCGGCTTGCCGTCGAAAAAATTTTGGATTGATTTTTAACCCTTTTCCCGTGATCCAATCGAGCTGAAACTTTGCAAAGAGACTCGTGGCAACGATCAAGAAGATCTTTCAAATTTTCGTTAAAAAAATTAATAATTATACTATAATTTCAGATTTTTAGAAATTTTAATGGTTTTTTTAAATTGGAATCATTACAAAAATTTGATTACTATCAACGGCGGCCTGATAACATCACGGAATATTTAAAATTTGAATTACTTCGTCGGTAGGTATAATAGGTACTTCACTATGAATTTTGAAAATTTATGAAAATTGGTTCACAGATGACAGCATACTTTTTTTTTGGGAAGAAATCAAATAATAAAGAGATATTTTTAGAGATTTCTGACATAGATTTTTGTCTAGACATGTTTCATTTTCAGTCAGTCAATTATTTAATTACATGATGGCTAACTTAATTTACAAAGAAAGGGAGTGAAATAAAAACTTGGTTTTTATGGGTTAGTTTTTTTTTCTAAATCAAATTTATCATGAGATATTCAAAATCTAAATTCAACATAATCCTACTTAATCGAATTTGATATTTTGCTCCGACGCCTAATGTCAAAGTTGAACACGCCGACGAAAATTGGTAAATTTGACATCGGAACGCTTTTTCATACTAATATTGATGAATCTCAAAGCTACGAAGGCATTTAATGTCCAGTTGTAATGGAGAATTATTAATTTTAATCGAAATAATGACCGAATCATGTCGAATATGATTTAATAACGTAAAGTCATTTCAAAGCTCTAGATAGTCGGGAAATTGGTTGAAAATCATCTACTAGATTTTCCCACAATTAACAATAAACAGATAAAGAGAGAAAAATTAAAGCATGTAAAAAAAGGAATAGGTACATACTTCCAATAAAATATTTGATAATGGTTAAATGAAAAACTCACAACGTTAGCGCAGAAAAATGTTAAAATATCTCACCATTTTCTTTGTAGTTTATCTAGTATACCCAAAGTATGCAACAAGATTGATTCGATTTAGACAAAGGTAAAAGTTTTCGTAAGTTCTGTTCTTAAGTGTGCCATTCTGGAAAACGCAGGTGTATTGGTTGTCGAAGTTTTGCAGAATCTTTGAAAATATGGCAGACATTTTCTGATATGAAAAATTTTCTGACTAAATGAATGAATGAAGAGTTTTCTCTACAGTTTTAAACTAGAATTTTTTTATGATGAATTAATATTGTAGAATATATATGTATTTTTATATCCTATATTCACCCTGCCTGTCTAAGGTCAGAATTTGTGTTCATGAAGGAATGGCACATGAGTATGACAGGCTAATTGCAGAAAATACTGCGTATATTGAAGAAAATACCGCGTGTATTGCATATCAACATTCTTTGAACCTGTGGCATAATTATGTCGAATATCCTTTTTATCAAGACTTTTCCAAACCATAGTTTTCCTGAGATATTACAAATATTAATTCAACACAACCCCAATTCATCGAATTTGATATTAAGTTCCAACGCCTAATGTTAACGTTAAAAATTAAAAAAATTGAAATCAGAACATTTTTTGATTTTAATTTTAGTCATATTTTTTTATTTATTAATGAATCACAATTAATGAATACAAGAAAATTAAAAAGATTTTTGTATATGTACGTAACATAAAACACATTTTACAGTAAATAATTAAAAAATAATAATATAAATAAAATATATTTAAGATAAATGATATGAAATTTAACAAAGTAAATGTAACATTGTAAAACAATATAAAATAAACAGTATTAAATAAATTAACAATAGAAATGAACAATATAAATAAACGATGATTAGTAGACAAGCAAATAGTAAAAATTAGAAACTTTTAACAAATAAGTAATTGAGTAAAATAAAGATAGTTAAACCAGTATACCAGATAAATAAGATAAGAAGATAAAATAAACCAAAAAATAAATATAAAGTATAAAAATCATGTATATTATTTTAAAGGGAAATGAACAATAATTAGGATAATTTAAAATATATATAATTCATCAGGAACAAAACATAAGTAAAAATTAAGTCCATTAAACAATAATTAATTCTATTGGTACCTATATTCTAAGCCTAAGTATTTCTTTAATTCCTGTATGCTCCTACAACGAAAAATGTCTACGAATTCCGAAAATTTGTTTCCAAGGCGATGTATGCGTGTTAACGGTGAATATTGAAAAATATCGAAGCTACATAACATAATAATCAATATTAATGGAAATTTTTTAATTTTAATCGAAATAATTACCAAATTACGTCGAAAATGATTTAATTAAGTATGGTCATCCACATTAGGTAAATGTTTAATGTTTCAGAGCTCTAGCTAGTCGGAAAGTTGGTGAAAAATCAATTTAGAGATTCCACCACAACAACAAACAAACAAATAGACAAAGAGAGCTAATTAAAAGCATGTTAAAACAGACGAGAGAAGATGTAAAATCTGATAGAGGATGCCTGCGTCATACGGTAAATGATTTTTCATTTTCAAATTTGAAAATTGAATATTAGCCAGAGGTCTTTATAGCTGACTTGAATATACTTAGATTGGAAATTTTTAAACTCCAGCGTTATCTTCTCCAGCGTATTCGGATCTTCATTGTGTCAACCATCCAAGCCACGTTTCTGATTATTCCACGTGCGTTGATTAAATTCCAATTAAATATCATCCAGTTACTGACATCGCATCACTACAGTAGCTTCCTCCTCCGATCATGTTTTTACAGTGATGATGGCACTCTCATCATGTCCATTTATAAATACAAGTAGAATTTTTTACATTAAGTAAAAGGATATATTGTATATCAAATAAAATATGGAAGGTCATGAAAGGGTACGCATCTTGTCTAACAAAAAATTGCGGTACGGTATGACGTAAATTCATCACATGAGCATGATAATCTTAAAACGATAATTAAATTTACTTTTCCACTAGCAATAACCCGTCAAAATTGATGGAACATTAGTTAGTGTCTTTGCTGAGCCCTATATGTAGTGTATTTCTGATTGGTCAAGCACACGAGGTGATGGCAACGTCGCTAGGTTGTCGCCTTCGGGTTTGCTCGCCCGGCATTAAAGCCCCTTTTCCCCCAGCCGTTTAATTTTGTTTTTTTGATATTACACGAAGTTGCAGACAGACAACGAAATTATTATATTTAGACGGCAATATAAAATAAACAAGAGTACAAAAATTTTATTGTAAAAACATTAAAAGACTAGATGGAATGCAATATTTTAAGTGAAATCATGTATTAGCCCACACAACATTATATGTGGAACTTAATAATTAAGATAAATAAAATAAAAATAACATACGTTTCTTTAAAATTAATTTTTTTTGGGGGCGGTCCCAGCAACAGTACCGCCGAAAATTCTGTTATTGGTAGGTACCGCACGAAAAATGTACTTTCGGACTTCTATGCCCGAATTTATTTAATTTATTATTTTATTTTTTGTTCTATCAAAAAAAAATAATAGTCACTATCAAAACATATATTATATTGTCACTGGATTGCGGCGACAGGGTAGGAAACTCTAAAAATTAAAAAAAAGTTTTTTATATTAACTAAAGTGACTGGACGCGAATTATTTCCACAATATTTCGCACTAATCATTCGTCCGTGGAATTCTTTATAATCGTCTTTCCTGAGTATTCGCAAATTTATGGTCGCACTTATTCACTCTCTAGGTAAGTAGGTACTGTCTAAATTTATTGTCGTTGGTCACACTGATTCACCGCCTGTCACTTCTTTATCTGTGGTTTCGCTGGACTGTCAAAATAATGTTTCTGCTACGCATATATGTAGCTATAGTGCTTCGTGAAGTTTTTAAAAATCAAAATATTTTGGATTTATTCCCGTGTATTCCAGACACTATTAGTACATTCCGATTCAAAGAAAAACGTAAAAAAGTGATTTAAAATCCTCGATTACGTGAAATTCTTTCGTTTCGGCAGTATTGTGATAAAACAGTTATGAAAATAATAATACCTACTTATAACATTCCTTAGATTATTGTTTTCATGACTTTTTAACATTATTTTTTTTACATTCAAAATTATTGTTATCTTTATAGTCTCGAAAGTCTTCAGTATAGAATAGAAGATTCTGTTTTTGTGCTGAAAAGTCTGTCCTTATGATAAGGTACTTGAGATTTTGGTTAGAAATATTCGCGCGAAAAAATACAGTTATTTGAAGGAGCGAACGAGTGCTGAAGGTGGACATTATCTGGGTAAATAAAGAGCATCATTAGGGAAGAGGGAAGAAGTAGATTCTGATTGGGAGGAAGTGGGGGTGGGAGACAGAAGTTGTGATTACTGGACTCTACAGGAAGGCGAAAAAATAACCCTGCGGGATAAAAAATCTTCAATGGAGTGATTACGATGCTCTTGTGCTATTTATTGTTGTAAATCTTTTTATTCTGTGGGAAAATTTTCACAATTTTTCGAAAATAAAATAAACACTGAATCCATTTAAAATACTTGTATTAAAAAACGGAAAAAAATTATAATTATGTACTAATATTTTTTTTGCATACAACAATTTTTTTAAAATAAACAAATAATTTAAAAGATACGAAAAAACACACATATCAAAAACATCCTACTAATTCAAAAGAAAAAGGAAAAATAGTGGTGCAATTAATTATTATCAGAACTAAGCGCCTTCTAAGTTTAAATATTATTTCAATTACCACAATTCAGCAAGAGCGTGCAGTGAGAAAAATAAGTGACATATATTCCACGTAGTACGCATCTTAAAGAAAATTACAGTTTGATGGCAATGAACTGCCGATGATCATTACTTTATCACGGACAAAAGGAAAATGTATAGTAGTCAATAAAAACGCGTCCTTAAAATTTTTTAGCATATTATGATGAAATCTTGAAATTTTCACTCAATTTCCGTTTATTCAATTTTACCCCTCGATATAATCTTGAATTTTTCGTTCAATACAACATATTTTATTGTCAATGTGATATAAATGTTAATGATTCTTTAAATAATATTCATAGGTCATTTATATAGGGTGGATTCCATAAATGTTTTACAAAAAATTTCGGACCAACTCCACATGATAATTAATCATTTCTTTTCAAATTAAATTAATATTTAGCCCTGATTTGAGTCAAAAATATATAATTTACATATAAATATTTGGACAGTGACGAGTATCGATTGAATTATTATGGTAGGGATACCGGGAGTAAAAGTAAATCAGTAAAAGAGCAGACGAGCAAACGAGCAAACGAGCAAACGAGCAAACGAGCAAACGAGCAAACGAGCAAACGAGCAAACGAGCAAACGAGCAAACGAGCAAACGAGCAAACGAGCAAACGAGCAAACGAGCAAACGAGCAAACGAGCAAACGAGCAAACGAGCAAACGAGCAAACGAGCAAACGAGCAAACGAGCAAACGAGCAAACGAGCAAACGAGCAAACGAGCAAACGAGCAAACGAGCAAACGAGCAAACGAGCAAACGAGCAAACGACCAAATGAGCTAACGAGCGAACCCTAACAGCTGACCCCTGGTGGCCATGTATTCTACCGTCGATCTTATTTAGATGCCGCTTTGTATCAATATTACTATGACCTTATATTAATTTTAGAAGAAATTAGATTTCGTTTTTTTTATTATTATCATACAATATATATATAACATATAACAATTTTAAGTTACGTTTTCCTTTTGTAGTTCCATCAAACCTAACAATTTTTGCATGGGAAACAAGACTACAAGTACATTTTTAAATGAGACAGTTGTATACATGAGAAAGTAAATTAATAAATAAAGTATTCAAAATATGGTAAAATGATATTTGAAATTACACATTTAAATATATTTTTATATATAATACATTGTAAAATCTTCTTTAAATACGATTTACTCATCTTGGGTTCTGGTACTGGCAGACGATTGAATTAATTAATGACTTAAAGAGTATTGGTGTTTCGTGGCTTTTTATTTATTTATTTATTTTTATTTATTTATCTTCATCTTGATACATGACGTAGGAAATGGAGCCGCTCATCTCACGAGGAAGAACCCGTGCCGAGATGAGCAGCTGAGTGAGAATAAAATAATAAAGATATAAAACAAAATACTACAAAACTATAAGATTGATCAATTAATTGAGGATATAAATATAAAATGTGGATACTAAAAACAGTAGATATTATATAATACGAAAGCAATAGTGAAAGTAAAATAATATATGTAAAGAATATTAAGTATGGGATAGTAACAACAAGATACATATTATTGATTGCCAAAGCAATAGCACAGTTAAAAAGTAAATATTATATATATATATATAAATTAAATGAATGTTCGCGTATATTAAATACTGATAAAAAAAAACAGTTTAATGAACAATAAATTATCGCTTGTTTTCTGCAGTTGGTTATTTGCAAATGCAGGTGACAATAATGTCTTCACGAATAGTGTTGTGTAGAAAGGTAAAACTAGGGTGTCCACACTCACTTACTATATCAGAATAGATACCAAAGACATTTGAATATCACTTCCATCAGTCAGCATAATACCCTTAACCATTTTTTTTAAAGTGACAGAGTATTGGCACTCTTAATGTTTTCGTAAAGACAATTGAAGAACAAAGGAGCCTTGTAAAAAAAAACTTCTTTGTCCAAACACTGTCTTGGCATTAATTGGCTGATAAAATAGGAAAGTGTAGATATTCTAGTATGGCGCTTTGCTGGGTTAGTTATTGAATTTACATATATTTATACTTCCTATTGTTTGTGTTTTTTGACTATGACTACGAGTATTATGAGTATGAAGTGTAATTGTGTTTTGGTGATTAAAATATTATTTATGTATTTGTAGCCACGCTGTGTCTCTGTCTGAATTAGGAACATTATATATAATTTTTTCAATTGATTCAGCAGCATTGTTGATTGACATTTTTAAAAAAAATAGGACTTTCTATTTTACACATTAATAATTTTGGTCTAAAAATTAATAATTTAGAATCATTAGAAATAAGTAAAGCATGTAATAGTAAACAAAATATTATTAATAATCAATTAAATTTAACTACTAGCCCAATTCTAAATTTTTTTTCCAATAATTGCGAGTAATCAAGAACTTCAATAATAATATCTATATAAAAATAATTTTTCAAATAATTTAGATAAACAATAAACCAAAGAAATTTTATTCTGATATTTTGACAGTTATACAACACCCTGACGATGGAAAGGTTTTTCTGAAACATGTTGGTGTAATTAATCAAATAAAAGAAGTATATACACACAAATAATACAATCAATATGTTTAGTAAATTTTAGGTTAAAGGTTTCACTTTCACGTCCTGCCCAATTAGTGAAAGATGCGATTCATGTAACTTCAGTAAAAAGATTTTCTTTGTGTGTCAGATAACGAAGAATTATTCTACCTGTTCTTTCCTATCTAGGACATTTTACAGAAAAAACTAACAAGCTAAATTTTTTTTACTTGTATTTTACCTACCTATTTATTTCCACTGAGAAAATGTCGTTTCGAAATAATTGAGTTTAAGTTTTAATTTAATCTGAAAATACAATGCTCGTTTTCCTAACTTAATGTGCAGTGGGAATTTACAACTTTTGGGACAATGTTCATTATGTTGATTCAATTTATCACAGACACAAGTTGGTAACTATTACTATATTATATAATTAAAATTTCTAAAATATTAAATGTTTATTCAGATTATAATCGCGGTATAATATATTTTTTCAATACGGGCAATTGTTTCTATGTGCTTTGCTATAGTGATTGAACCTCATGGCCTGTTGTGGCGTTGACAATTTTAAATTTATAAATCACTTTAAATAAAAGATTATGCAGAACATTCGCAAAGCGGAACGAGTTACGTAAGTACTCGGAATCATTTTTGATTTTTGATGCGAAACTTCTTAATTTTAAAAATACGAATAATTTTTTAGTGTACATATTTTATGTTTTACACCAACAGAGATACTCGTTTTCTTGACCCATCCAAAACATATTTTTGAATTCACGATTATTTTATTCTTATGACACGCTGTACTTTGGTATATCTGAAATCAGATACATTCTTATAATTTATTTATTTTAATTATTGAAGTAAAAAGATGTCAAATGGATCAAAAGTGGTAAAAAAGTCATGCTTAAAAATTTATATATTTTTTAAAACAATATTTTTTTTAAACACGAATTGTGAGAATCTGTTAACCATTAAAGATATAATTTTAATTACATAAAGAAAACATTGACTTTGCAATATAATTGAAAAAATAATCACACACACAAATAAAGGACCAATTTTTTTCAGTTCTAAATAGCTGGTTTGATAGTTTATTAATTGATTGAGACGTTCATAGTGTCAGAAATCTTAATTAATATCATATCCTCCGTGGTGACATTAGTCGGGCGGCCAAGGCGCGCTTAATCAAAAACGGAAATTTGACGCGGTGAAATTCATTAAATTAATATCTGATTTTAGTGATCGAATGTGTAAAATCCTTATAAACTGCAAGCAATATTACTCAAGTTTACTCACAAGGAAATTACTCCTTTTTCGTGGTTCAAACAAACGCAAACTTAAAAAAAACTAACCCATAAAAACCGAGTTTTTACAATACTCCTTTTCTCATTTTCGGGTTTCGTGTCTACCATATGCGTCGAAATCTCCATACAACTTACTGCATTGTATGAAAAAACCATTAAAAATCCAAAATTATACTATAATAATTATTTTTTTAACGAAAATTTTATAGATCTTCTTGATCGTCGCCACGAGTCTACTTGCAAAGTTTTAGCTCGATTGGATAACGGGAAAAGGGTTAAAAATCGATCCAACTTTTTTTTGTCAGTCAAGCAGACGCCACGAGTTAAAAGAAAGGAAGTAAAAAACCCACGGTAAACAGCTATCAAAACAAAACTTCTCTATAAGTCTGTCTAAAAATACCTTGCACAATGGCATACACATTTTTCGTCAGTGGCGTCATCACTCATAAAACACTTTTCGGATATTTTTCATATATATATATATGTTCGTGCAATTCCACGTCAAAAATTATTTTTATTTATCCGTAGGACATTACAATCAAGCCTCGAACACCCTAAAATGGCGACGGGTAGGCAAACTGATCAAAGTTCAAAAATACGGATACGACGAAGGAAATTCTTATATTCCCGATGTATTGCCGGTAACATATCGACGGCTTACGAGATTTAGGGTTTCCGTGAAAAATAAATATAAATAAATCTATAAATTTTCATAAATTTGCGGCAAGACGGCAACCTAACGACACCTGTTCTCAGAGCTCGGCGTGATCTGATTATTAATGAGCGGGCAGGTGGTCGGGCGGGGCAGCTGGGGGCGTGGAATACAAAGTGCCCGAGGTAGCGAGTGCACGCCATCGATTCGGAGATTAACCCGTCTGCACTTTTACTTCCCTGTCGGGAAAGCCGGGCGAGATAAAAGTGGAGATTCATGTTCCAAGTTTTTCCGGACGCCGCAATGAAATAAGCTTTAAGATTTTTTTTACAATTTAATTTGAATTTCTTACAAAGATTTTCAATTTAAAATATATGTTTATACGATTTTCTCATTCCATGCAGTGTCACAGATCTACCAAATCTATAATATTTCCGTAAATACGCGCATTATAAAATGAATATTTTATTAATTAAGAGAAATTGTGGAACTCTCATAGAGACGAACATATTTTAAGCAAACATACATGGAAGTCTTTATAGGGTGATCACAGAGCTAATAATTTATATATTCTAGCTTAAATGACCACTTTACACAATACAATGTTTCCTGATTCCACCCCAAGAACAAAAAATTCAAAATATGACCTATTTAAGTTGTATATATGCATAAGTTATTCTTCTGTCTTATTCAATATTACTATGGTATTATAAAATATTATAAAATTATTTATTCAGTATTTTAGCTTATAATAAAAACAAAATTGATTATATACAAATGATTGATGAAACTATATTCGGCACCAAACTAACTGACGACTGTGGTTGTCAAATATGTATATGAGAGGTGCGATGGGGCTCTTTTTCGCACTCATGCACCTTACGGGGTAGTACTAGTGATGTGTAGATTTAGAAAGCTTTAATTTTATTATCGACATGTTTTTTTTTCAATTTATTTTTTCAAAATTTTTAGGTTTATATTACAGAAGTTATTATTATGAAATTCGTGGAAAATTCTAATTACGAAGTAAGTTAGTAAGAAATAATTTATATTACAGAAATGGTGTGGAATAGATATTATTTATTTTTAAAAGATAAAGACGGATTAAAATACATATTACAATTTTATTTGGGGTCGATGAAAGATCGTACTGATTACTTTTCAGCTCATTAAAAAACTATTCCGCATTGAAGATAACTGCGCGAGCTTGGGAGTTAATATCTCCATTCATTTGATCAACTTGCGTTACTAAACATTGCCTTTATCTTACCTCAACTAAAATTCGAAAGTAACTGATTCTTTAGCAAATAACAAGGGTCTAAATAACATAAAGTTAAAACAGAAGAACCACCATGACCAAATAGACCGCTCAAAACGTAAAGTATACTTTTGTATTTCTTTTGGCATTTTATAAAAAATCGTAATTTCATTCAACATTATAGATTAAAAAGATAAGACCTTCTTACTGAATAGTAGTCACATTATCTCTTCCTTTTGTTGCAAATATTCATTTTGTTCAAGTTGATTTCCATAAATCTTTCTAATAAACTCTGCCGACGTAAAATATTATAAATTACATGTAAGGTAATCATGGAATCGAGTTTTGGAATATTGTACTGGTTTATGTATAAATAAAATTTTAAATAGAAAACAGTTTTTACGAGTTCAAATAAAAATCATTTTTCTTAGTATACTTATAATTCTTAACAATTCTTTGTAAGGAAATGAGTAAATTAAGGTTTGAGTAAATATAAGGTGGATAACCTGCAAGTAAAAAGGAAATTAAAAATATTATTTTTCTGTTGCTCGTTAACTCTCGTTAAGGTCAAAGAACCAAACGTGGGGTTGAACAAAAGGTCAAAGGTGAAAATTCATTGACGTCTTGGTGAAATTTAAAATTAAAATATATATTTACTATAACTAAAATGCCTTGTTGAATTTAACACTACAAAGTTATGTCAACCATTAATTTCACCCAATCATTCTTAATTTATTTACAAATAAAAATAATGATTTTCTTAATTTTATTCTTATTATGCAATTTCAGAACAAAGTTCTGCGAAATTTTAATAACCAAATATATTAATCAGTTAGAAGGCAAACCAAATCAACGAAAAAATATTTGGCTTTTACCGGGACTCGAACCCGGATCTCCTATCTATCCGGGAAGGTGTGTTACCATTAGGCTACATAAGTCTCTTACATTTTGCCAAGACTTATCAACTTATCGACCTCATCTGTTAGTCTATTTTTATTAATTGTTAAACACGTTGTCTATTTTACTGTTTATAACTTATTTTGTTTTATGTGTATGCTTCTTGAATTTTATGTAATATTTTTAAAATATTTAATATATAACACGTGCTAAGGATTTATAATTTTATATCTTATATGTATGGCTTATTCCTGATACTGTGTTTTATACTTCTTTCTATAATAAAACATTTTTATGTAAAAGCCTATAATGGGCGTAAACAAATAAATAAAATAAATAAATAAATAAATATGATGATGAATGGAAAACCCTAAATGAGAAAAACGGTTGCCCTCGTAGTTAAGTGGCAAGACAGTGGCTTATTTTATCCGGAATTTTAGGTACAATTCACGTAGAACACAATTCTTCTACGTGACTTTCTCGAGCCTGGGTATGTTTTTGATATATTGACCTGTTTACTTATAGTAATTAGGCCTCGTGGTGTATATAGTACAGGTCGAGTTTTTAGTCATGGGACTTTAAATGTTATGTAGATACATACCAAAGGTGTTCATGAACGATATCTGTGCAAGAAAGAGAAAAGGTTATACGACCGCTTTACGTTAAACAGTAATGCCACAGCGCACTCGACGCATACTATCGGTTATGTACACCGCACGCAGTATGCTGTTGTTCAAATGTAATATTAATTTAAAACATATTTTTACAATTTTTTTAAATTGATAAATGATTGTAGATTATGTTAATGTAATATTATATTTATGTAAAATATGTATTTTTAATTTTAACTAGAATTTATTTTCTTCACACACTTTATTTATCTCATAAAGGGCATCGACAGTCA
Source organism: Agrypnia vestita (assembly GCA_016648135.1). Classification (NCBI taxonomy): domain Eukaryota; kingdom Metazoa; phylum Arthropoda; class Insecta; order Trichoptera; family Phryganeidae; genus Agrypnia; species Agrypnia vestita. The sequence goes on from JADDOH010003512.1 coordinate 61,274, forward strand.
TTTTTATCATAAAGAAGTGATTAATATTATTTTCATATCTATAAAATAATTAAAAGATTTTTCATAGTTTTACACTTTCACTTCCGAATCCGTTTCCGCTTCTATTATGACACTTCCTTTGCATCTCTACTATTTATTAGAAAAGCGTGATAGTAACTATTTTAAAATTATTAAAGTTAGTAAACGCATTTATTCTCATTTAAAATGCACATAACATGATATAGGTAATGTAATTATAATACAATGAGTTTAAATGATTTTCATCACTTATATGTGAACACAGAAAACATAGAGATAAGGCTTAAACATATACAAGAAAGAACAAAAAAAAGTGATTTTATACAGTGAGCTTGAGCAGAGTGAGACTGAATAAACAGCTAATTTCGCAGGTTTGGAAATAGCTCTCTCATATTCGTGGAGACTCATGAAATACGTCAATGAGGACGTTATGATTATTTTCTATTTTGTTGTGTGACCTGAACATTCTAGATACAGAAATAAAGTGGGCCATATTGTTATTGAAAGTTGAAAAAGAAAATTTATTATATATATATATTTTTATTATTTTATTTATTTATACAGTAGATACATGTTTTTTTAATAATAAACTGATTGTATATTATAATATTTTTACAGACATTATACTCCCCATAATATGAGCCAAATCTTTTATTATTATTATAATTCTAAATCCTTACGAGTTAATAGTATGGTTGAAAACAAGCATTTCCGATCACGGCACGCTAAAGGTTGAACAGATATTTATTTAATAAACATTTCAATATCACCCGTTCGACATGTCGCACAAAAACATCAAATCGAGCGTCTCCCTTAACGACGTATTTCCGCCGACCGTTTCAGGATGTAGACAACAGTAAAACTTGGAAAACTTTATTGTACAATACCAAAGGGCTAAATGCTCAACAATTTTCAATTGACTTTATGACGTCACGATCCAATTTTATGGCTACCCGTCCTGCTTGGCATAGGTGAATGTGACGTATTCGATCGTAAAATGTTTTGATTGGCTTATAACCCGTAAGGTGGAATTGAAACTAATCAGCCGTAGCTCAAAATAGTTGTATAAGTGCATTGAAGGCTTATAATTAACCGTTTTTTTTAATTATTTTTACATCCGAGAAACCGGTTTCAACGCTTACCGGAAAACGTTGATTATTCTTCTTTTTTTTCCTAGCGTTTCACCCCTAAGGAGTGTTCTTGCCAAGAACAAGTATTATATGGCTGTCAACTGAAGTGTGTGTTTTTTTTCTTCTTATTTTAGGAATTGAAATATTACAATCAATTGATTTTATTTTAATGTTAAATAAACATTATTTCGAGTAAATAATACAATTCTTTTAGTTAGTAACGGAGATAGGTATAATTACATAATATAAGTTTATTTAATTTTTATAGATTAAACCGTTAGCTTTTTGAATTGATTAATAAATAAATAGTGTTTTTAATATTATAGCAAAATTATTAAATAAATTAAGGCATATAAATTTAAAAATGTCCACTCCGGCTATATAATCTTATTTCAATTTGAACGAAATTCATATGAATCTCTACCTTTCACAATACGCAATCGTGTATGTGGAACATTCTGAATATTTTGAGTGTCCTAATTTTTAAAAACATAGTACTTGATTTTATCCCCAGACATCACCTGGATATCATTACTCATGTTCCCACTGGAGATAAAATCCAGTATTGTGTCCTTTAAAATTTGGGCGTACTCAAAATATTCTTAATATATAAAAACTGGTTAAAAAAGAAGTTAAAAATTGAAATAATTTTCAGGCGTATTCTAGTGTAATGTTAATAATTCGGAAGAATCTCATATACGCATATAAAGGATGCTGCTTTAAAAACTCCATTCAAATTAGAGATGTCTCATTATCAATAGTGACATCTGCATTGGATTATGGAAATGACAAAGCTTTCGACTGCAGGCGGCGGTTGTAAAAAATACAACTCACATATGAAACAAGTTGTGCATGTTAAAAATATACACAACTTCCAAAAATTTGATAGATGTGGGAGATTATCATGGGTGGAATCGGTGAAAGTTACATTGAGTAAAGTGATTAAGCGAGCCGTACGATATGTCGTAAGCCTTATGAACATAAAATAACATAAAAAATGATCTTGTTGTTTCAACCCCCAGTCACCCAAAGAAACCATAAAAATCTGTGATTATTCTATCAAATTCGGCATTCTTCAAGGTAATTTAAGTCATAATAAGTAAAATATTTTCTATCGTTTTCATATATTTTCAGAAAACCTATTAAGTCTTTTTTATGCTGTTGAATACCAAAAATATTTATGTTTTATGGGAGAATAACATTTTTTTTTATTCAAAACATCTAAAAAGCCTGCGATGAATATTGCACTTAGATCCAAGATGGTGGCAGATAAAAATAAAATATCGATTGTTTTGAGCTTCAAACTGATGGTGTTATCTATGGTAAATATCTGAACAAGCAACTATTTAATTTAAAATTAGTTTATTTCTCATGGAATGATTTCATCATCATTATCATCTTCGTACTCTTATCTTAGCATTAGGGTCGGGGGCCCAAAGACTAGGTTTTTTCCTGTATTCCCCTGTCTTGCGCTGCTTCCGTGTATGCTAACCAATCGAGTCGCAGGCTTCACTTCAAACATCAGATTTGGCACCATAACTCAATTACGTACCGCTAGTCTTGCTTCCTTTAATAGATTTCTATTGGCCATAATCGCATGCAGAGCACCAAATACTTTGTTTCCAGATAAAAACGCTATTAAAACCTCTACAAATAAATGTATAAAAATGTAACGAAATTTTTGACACATTTCTAGTGACACTTTCTGGGGTACTCACTGAAAAAACAAATTCTCTGTTATCCCCAGGATAAATTATCTCCACAGGGGTGTGAATATCACCAAACAATTATTGGTCCAAAGCGTTCATTATTCCATGTAAATGAATACACTTTGAAGAGGCGATCCGGAGTTTAATTCTCAACTTAATTCGGAGCCAGGTTGTTGTAATTAGTTTGCTAATTGCCTGTGACCGTCTCCCCGAGGAGCGGCACCACGCCGGTGCCACGTAGCACCGCGCCGGTGCCACGCCAGCACCGTGATGCGTGCTACAGATAATTGTCTGCGGTATTACTCAGGGGCGAGTGTCTCGGAAATGGACTATTCCTTGATGACCACTTTGCATCTCAGCTATTCACAAATGAAGGTGATCTTAATTACATTTATAAACCAAAGAAGGCCTGATACTCTCGGAGTGTAGCTGTATAAACAAAATCCCTGTATAATAAATTTGTTATTACATTTTTTAAATTTATTTTTATTTTCATTTAAAATATAATGGAAACCTTAAAGGTCTGTGGATAACATTTTTACATAATTCAATATAAGAAATAATAATAATGTTATTTAGATACAAAGTCATTTTTGTATAGTAGGCCGAGTTTTAGCATTTTTGTCACATCTGTTTTGATTTTGTCAGTGGTCTGTTGTTTGGTCTGTTGTGGCAGGTCGTTGTATAGTTTTAATCAGTTGCAAATTAGTCGGGATTGTCCTGTTTTTGTTTTGGCGTGTGTTATGTGATAGTTTTGAGTTTTTGAGTAATTTTATGTCTTCATCTTGTATTTCGATAATTGCTAGTCTCTGAATGATTTGAAGTGTTTCGATTTTTGTAATGCTTGCGATGTTTAATTGTTGTGTTATACGGCATACAGTTTCAGTTGGTGTCCGGTATTTCAGATCATAGACCATTTTTAGTATTTTATTTTGCTGTCGTTGGAGTCTGATGTTTAAAGATGACAAAACAGAAAATCTCCACTACTATTATAAAAGGTGCAAAAGTAAGAGAGTAGGAGCCAGACTTTCATCATAGTATCTATCAAACATGAAATATTTTCTATAGATGTTCACTATAGTAGGTAAGAAGAGTTGGATATAACCACATGTAAGCTCGGTTAATTTTGGCAGAAAACAGGTAATACAAGTATAAATAAATGTCTAAGTAAAACGTATATATATATATATATATATATAAGGAATCCGGAAATATTGTGCGAAATAGTGGCCAAAATAAAATATATCAAATTCAGACTTTTTACTATAACGTAAATCATATATTAGTTATAGAGCTTCAAAGCATACGGCGGAAGAAACGAACATAAAGTGTATAGTACTGTCCCGTTAAAAATGTTAATAAATCACGTTTGTTATTTTTACGTTTAACTTACTGATTTTTTGGTACCTGTATTATCTGTTATCTGCTAAAATATTCCAAACCCAAATGTCATAATATCCAAACCTTTTTACCTACTATAGCGCACATCTACAGAAAATATTTCAGGTTTGGTACTGTAACGTAAGTCTGGCGGTCTCTGGCTCTTAGTCTATGATGAGAATGTTACTTAATAAAAAATATAAATTAGGAAAAGAACAAAAACATGCATATTAAATTGGAAATAAACCCAAAAAACATGGAATTAAGAAAATGGCTTTTATAAATCTGAGTCTACAAAAACCAAATAAGTCGATATTTAATTATTATTTTCAAGAACACATTCTTATTGTGAAGTTGTAATTTTTACAGAACAAACTTCTGTGAAATTTCAAAATCAAATTAATTAATCAATTAGAAAGACATATAGAAAAATCAAATCCACGAAAAAATATTTGGCTGCTACCGGGATTCGAATCACGGATCTCCTCCTATCAGGGACAGGAATTTATCAGGAATTCCTCCCTCCTACCCGCAGCATACATCGGCGCCCAATATCTTTAGCTTGCAGTACCATCATCCTCATCAACCTCATCGCGATACACAGCTTACGTCCGGCGAACACAGCGAACACAGCGAAACACACGACGGATGTCGTCCACCAGCATCTCCAACTTCAAGACACCAGTCTCTACAGCCCAACAGCTCTTCGCTCCCGTTCTCCAACAACGCTCAAAGACTATCCGTCGCCAACACCACAGGGACCCCGGTTCGTCGACCTAAAGCAACCAGCTGACGACAGAGTAATCTATCAAGGTTGAACAATAAGCACACACTGTAAATCAAATGTAAATAAAATCTATAAAACTGACCGCGGTTTTCTGTTCACATCAGCTGTTTATCATCCTGTAATAAATACATTGTACAAAAGTGGGATCCGAGACACGGAACCCCGCAGTTACATACTTACATAAACAATATTTTGTTAAATTGATTATCTTTATTTTTATTTTTATTATTATTAATTAACGCCCTGTATGGCTTTTACAATAGATAGGTATAGTGTACATTAACATAATAGGTATATAGTTTAGAGAAGAGAAAAAAAAACATAATACATGTAAACATAGTAATGACAAATTGAGAAGAAAATACTTAGAATACAGATACAAACAAATAATGATATATATAATATATATTAAAAAGCAAGAAGCATAAGAAAAACATAATAATATAGAAATATAAAAACAAAAAAAAAAGTTATATGTTGATTCTTTAAAAAAAATGTAATGAATGTAAGAGAGTAGTGTTGTATATTGTATAGATGGGTAGAAGGGCGAAGAGCAGTAACTAACTGCGTATCCAATTGCTGCTTCCAATTAGATCGTAATACGTCCCATAACCGCAGAATCACCCGACGGAGTTAATCTGCTGGAATACCGCCCGGCGCGTTACTTATGGACGCACGGGTGGATACAATACCCCGTCTGCTTATCAAACATTCAAGCATTTTCCGTCCAACCTTTCGAGGATGACGTACTTTGATTTAAATTGAAGTGCTCGTTCAAGGAAACCGCGTATAGTACTTCAGGGCTACCCCATCGGGAGTAATCCGCAACCACTGCAGGCGTAATCAGATAATAACATAATGATAATGTGTAATGATAAGGGTTGATTTTAAGTTCACTAGCTATTTCCTTCACACTAAAGGGTGCAAAGGAAATAGCTAGTACACTACCACGAGGCATCTAAAAATTCATCAAAATAAAATAAAAATGATATATGTACGAGGTGTGATGAAAAAATACGGTGAATGATTTTGTAACACCAACTGCTGACGTGAAGTATCGATCCAGGTAGCATGTTCCTTTAATAATAATAATAGTGACAAGTAAGAGCAAGTTGCGACCTATCAGGCCACTTCTGTGTGACAACACTACCGTGTCTGTCACGCATCGTGCATAACAACGCGTTTTGTTTCAAGTTGCAAAAGAGTGCAAAGAAGCTCATGTAATGTTAAAATCAGTATATGGCGATAATGCGATGACCATGAAGACTGTTTACAAGTGGTGTAAGTGATTTTAAATCGGAAATGAGTCTGTTCAAGACAGAGGAAAGCGTGCAAGAAGTCTCAAAAAAGATTCGTTTTTTAAACAGGCGATTGACTATTCAAGAGCTTGTCTAAGAACTGAACATCTCATACAGATCCATGCAAAGCATTTTAACTGATAATTTGCAAATGAGACGAGTAAGTGCTGCATCACAACGCGCCACAGCGCCACATTTCGCTTCTGATCCGCAAGTTACTGCCCGAAAAAAAGTCCTGTCTGTCCACATCTGCCGTACTCTTCTGATTTAGCACCATGTGATTTCTGGGTCTTCCCAAAAAAAAGAAGATAAATGGACAATTCTTGGAAACCATTCCTGTCATTGAGAAGGCCACGACAGAACAGCTGAAGGCCCTCCGAGCCTTCTAGAAATGCTTCCGATCGTGAAATCACCAAAATAAGCCTTCTAAAGAAGTTTCCAATCATGGAACCACTGTTGGAATAAGTGCATTGCAGCAAAGGAAAGTTATTTGAAGGAGATAAAGTCAAATTTGTCGTAAACTTATCAGATTGTTTGTAATTACATTGTTCACCGTATTTTTTATCACACCTCGAATTGCATATGTTAAACTTATTAAAATGTCATTATTTACATATGATAAGCATTGCTTAATATTTTGCATTAAAAAATATTTTCCACTCTATACTCTATTATAGCACTCTATTCTTCAAAACACATAAATCACTTTGTAACAACTGTGGTCAAAATAAATATAATTATCTTAATTACAACGCTGCGTGCTAAGATGCATTATTCATGAACACGTACACACACCAAAAATATTCTCACTAATGAATTTTTAAAAATAAAATTTTCCTTTATATTTAATATAAAATTTTAAATATAAAATATACATTCTTTATAAAAGAGAATTTTCTTGATAATGTAGATTTTTATTCTATAGAAAGGATGTAAAAGCAAAAACAGTAATTTTTCTAAATTGCTGCATTGGATTTTATACCCCTCATTTAATTTTTTAATTTATTTACCGCTATGAGACAAAAACTTTAAATTTATGTAATTCTGAAATTCAAACACGTAAGAGTACATTATTTTTGACGAGTTATAAGGGGGTAAGGTTTGTCCAAAGGACAATGGATCACCAAAAGGTTAGCATCAGGTTGTGTGCTAAAAATACAAAGAGCTGATACGATTACAAACGAGGGTTTGTGACATTGTGAACAGGTTTGCTTGTTTGAAGTGGAAATTGGCTGAACACACTGTGGAAATGCATGCGGACAGTGGACCAATCTTGTTCTCAAACATCGCCCTTAGACATGGAAGGGGCAGCCTCAGAAATTGAAAAACGACTTCCGGTGGTTTTGTTTTAACTTATTTTTACTCCCTTTATATTAACTCGTGGCGTCTGCTTGGTTGCTTGCTTGCCGGCTTGCCGTCAACAAAAACTTTGGATCGATTTTTGACCCTTTTCCCGTGATCTAATCGAGCTGAAACTTGGCAAGTAGACTCGTGGCGGCGATCAAGAAGATCTATCAAATTGTCGTTAAATAAAATTAATAATTATAGTATAATTTCGGATTTTTAGAAATTTTAATGGTTTTTTCAAATTGGAATCATTAGAAAAGTTTGATTACGGCGGCCCGATAACGTCGCGGAATATTTTCTAAATTTGAATTACTCCGTCGGTATGCATAATAGGTGCTTCACTACGAATGTCGAAAATCTAAATTGACTGACAAATGTTTTTAGAATTTAATTCAAAGCATGAAGTGTCTTATCAATGCTCAAAACATCTGACATTTTAGAAATATATTAATTTACTGTAAGTTTAGTGTTATGTTATATGTTTTAATTCATATTTAATTGTTGTTATATTTTACAAAGAAAGGGAGTATAATAAAAACTTGGTTTTTATGGGTTACTTTTTAATGTTATTAAATTCAGTAGAAAAATAGGTATGGCATGCCAATAAATTTCATGCATGGTATTGAAAAATAATTGCCATTAAATATTTATTTAAATCCTCAATTACATTAACACGTCCGTGCACTCAAACCGTTTGACATGAAGCTGTTTACTTCCACACTGCATCAAGACCAGAATGTACAAAGTACAAAATCACAGAAGGAGGCCGCTCCAATTGTTGTAGAAAAACGTATTTATTTCCATATTCACCTCAATAAATTCGATTACATATCAAATTTACACAATGTTTTTCTTAGGTCTTAAATCCGACAATGCCGTAACATGTTTAATCTCTACTTTTAAATGCTCACTTACTTCACTACCTAAAATGAAGATTAAATTTTAATGTAATCAGTACTTTACTATCCATTCCCATTCAAAATAATAAAAATGTTCAGCTTCTCATTTAAAGTGCTATCGGCTAGGCCGTGGAATCATTTTTGCAGAGATATTACATCATCACAGATCATAACCATCTTCAAAAGAAGATTAAAGCGATTTTACTATTCCACAAATATAATTTGACCATCTATCAACCCCATCTACTTTCTACTCTTCTCATTGTCATGGAGCTTTGCTATTATACATTATACCTTTCTCAACTAAATTGTGTGGTTGGTAGAATTTTTTTTAATATTACCTATGTAAGCAAAGAGTTAAAAAATAAATATATAATCTCATTTTTAATCGCAATAAATTCTTTTGAATGTTGATTAAAAATAAAGTTTGAAAATATGTTGATATTGTGACAAAATGGTAACCAGAAGGAATTGCGCACTGTCTGAATCCCTTGTAATTCGTCGCTTTGGGATAGCACTTTGGAATGCTTAAGAACGCCCTAAAGCACTTTGGGACTTTCCGCAACATTCAGGAGACGTCTGAAACAATCTGGAAGCGACGGAAACATTCTTGCTAAATAGAAATGCATAAAATGTTTTCGGAGATTCTAAAAACCAACGTGTTTCGTATAAAAAGGCGGAACCAGTGCCGCTGTGATCATTTTTGGAAGATATTAACGACGACCCGTAGCGATCAGTGTGGCCAACGCAAATTTAAACTGAACGACAATAAATCAAGCGATGTCCCTACTTTACGTGCGATAGTTATGTGAACTTCGTACATGTTATCCTTCGCTTGGATTAACACGCACGTGAGAAATATTTTAGAAAGGTGTTGTTGTGTAAATAATACTATGGTTGTGGTGTTTGGCAATATTTACATGCTAGTGAAATTGTTTGTCCTGACGAAAAGACGGGTATGTCTCGAAACCGGTAGACTAAAAATCTCCATATGTGGTTATACACTAGCATAATTAAATTTTTTTAATAAATATTAATTTTAATTAATGATTATCATAAATTTAACATTTTAGTATATGGAACTGTTTTTCGTTTTTGTTTTAATAGAGTTGCGGCTCGCTGTATGCGCTACGGTTACCGCCCGTAATACGGTAGGTACATATTGTATTCATATGGTACATACTGTGGTCACTGCTCTAATTCCGTCTGCTTAAAAATGTTTGCGCAAACGATAGCAGATGATAGCAACAACAAAATACGCCATGATATGATAAAATATGAAATTTAAAAAAAAACTTCAATGAAAAAGTAAGAACACTTTATACAGATATTTTAAAGTATGGCCATAAAGAAATTTTATCTCTCAAAACTAAAACAATATTGGTGAAAAGTAAAGAAATTGTTTATTGTATATGTCCGTTAGTATTGCAGCAAGATGATGAACTGTAGTGAAATGTTGTCACTCATCCAAACTATCGAATATGACGCACTCAACGCAGAGTCAGTCATGCGTGAGGCTCCACGACGCACTAAAATATTACATTGGAAAAGTCTAGAATACTCTACAGACATCTTGTCATCAATACGAAAAATCTGACTAAGGAATTTATCTATAAAAGGTGTCACACAACGCGGGGTCAGTCAATTCATTTCACGACGTCAACAAGTGCGACATACCCGTAGCATAACCTAATATGATCAGTGATTCGTGATATTACAACACGCGATATTAGTAAACAAACAAGCGCAGAGTGACTGTCAGAGAAATAAAGGAAGAATACCGGGCGAAAAGTTCCTATATTGAACGGAGTTTACCAGAAGTGATCAAAGCAATAGAAACAGCGTTCATTAGTGTAAATTAAGAAACAGTACAATAATAATTGTGTGAAATATTAAGCAACTATAAAATTAATAACATTACTACAATTCGACTTGTGTTCAGTGACTTTCTTTGACAATTAATTAAACTAAATTAATATTCATAGTTTTAATTTGCCTTACAAAGCCAAATCCCGTAACGGTATTATTTCTTAGTTTTTTATTACGTACTAAGTTTGATAAAGAAACACGCTGAATTCTCGTATTTCTCAAAAAATATTAATTAATTCATTAATATTAATTCAAAGGCAATAACCGTAGAAGCCGCCCGAGACAAAGTAAGGTACATAGACCGGGTTATCGGAGATGTGCGCCTACCAAGAAATGAAGAGGCTGGCATGTGACAGAGAGGAGTTGAGAGATCGAGAGCTTGGAGCAGACCAATCCTAGGATTGTGACAAAAAAATATTAGTTGTATCCCCTTCAAAGTGGCCCCCTCATACTCATGTCAAACCTTTTTCGATGTTTGGCGTTGAGTTCGTTCAGCGATTCTGCCTTTATTTTACGTTGGCAAAACATCAATTTTTCATGTTATTTTTTATCTTCGGGTTTCAGAAGGCCGTGTCGTATGTCAAGTGCATCGTGCTTTACTGTCTAGCGTGAAGCGGTCACATAACTTTGTTTTTTTCTCACATACGAGTAAATATCGTTCACGCACACAACAAATGTAATTTTGAAGTGCCATAAAATTGACCGGCAATGTCGTTATTCAAACTAAAACTTCTACAGATTCATTTTTCAAAGAGTAAACTAGCCCATTTTCATTATCATAAATTTGAAAATTGGAGCACTGTACATAATTAGTGTAACTAGTTAATTTTATGCACGCTCCGCTCCACGCAGTGAATAAAAAGTATATTGGCAAAGAATTAAGGGTGCAAATATATAATGTAGAATATCTCTTATGCGAAATTAAAGTCGGAGATAAATTTTATTTAAAAGTACTTCGTATATTCAGAATATTTCGAGTAAGTTAAAAAATTTTATATGGGTGTGAAATCATTAAATAAATAAATAAAAAAAATAAAAACTTTTCGGTATTAATAGGGCTTCAAATCTAACTTATTTATGGCTGGCTTAAATGATCACTGTACACAATCTAACTTACACCCATTCCACCCATGATTGACCACTATATTTATCAAAGTTGCATACAGGGTTATTTGGAAAACATTAATAACCTCGCGGGACTATTTTCTGCTTTAATTATGTGTCAAAAGTGTTCAAATAGCCATGACCTAATATTAATAGTTATGAAAATATGCGACACATATCGACTTTAATATTTCTGACTTTTTTTATAAAACGTTGGATAATTACAGTAACTTATATTGAATAGGAAAAATTCATTATTTTTTGTACAAGTCAAATAAAATAATAATTACCTTCAAATTCCAAATGGAAACATTCCAATTGGAATTTCTACACGGTTTTTATCATTTTATTTAACTTGTATTGAAATTAATAATTTTTTTGTAATCGATAGTTGAATAAGTAAGTGACTGTAATGAAAATTCAACGTTTTTCAAAAAATAAGTCAGAAATATTGAAAAAAAAATGACAACTTTGATATTGCATAACTCTAAAACTAATAATATGAAGTTATGGCTGCTCAAACATTTTCGACTCATAATCAAGGCAGGAATATATTCCTGCGAGGTAATTAATGTTTTCCAAATAATATATAAATAAATAAATAAATATCTTGATTAAGGAAGTAGTTTGTTTGCCCAAACATTTCAATATAATCGATTTATCATCTCCTGTCATACTTGCGTACTTTAATTGCGAAAAAATGTCCCTGCATACCTTAACGTGGGCGCACCCGCGCCCAAAAATGAAAATGTCCTAAAGTTTTAAATTAGGGTCGTAAATCTGTTAGGTACATTAGATGCGACGGATACGACACTTTCTGTTACGTGAAATACCATAAAATACCCGCCGTTAAAATCCATAAAAACGTTTGCCTACACCTGATAGGGTTTTTGATTAATTGTTGTTTCCAATTTTTACGCTGGGTGAACGTTTGAATTTAAAGTGTGGTAGTGACTACGCCCACGGAACACGCGTTGGTACAAAATAAACAAAAATGACAGTAATTTTTTTTAAATTGACACAAACATAGAATGTCTAAAAAAATCTGTTGCGGTCACAGACCACCAAAGTACACATCCGTATGACACGGATCAATTTTGAAGTGTAGGAAAAAAATGTACATAAGTTACAGAATAATAATTACGCAATTATTTTACAATTCAATATAAATGTATTTAATTTTTGTCTTTACTTTTTTTATTTCTTTTCATATTTTTTATCATTTATCTCATGTTTTTATCTGTTATTACGCTTTTTATGTCTAAAATATAATTTAAAATAACTGTTACACAGCTAGAAAACTAACTGACACTCAGGAATGTGCCCGAGGGCTAGTTAAGTGGCGATTCCAAAAATTCGGGTAAAAAAAAAAAATATATATATATTTGTCTTGCATGGAACTTCATATACACCATGCGCTTCCAAAGGAATGTTGTCTTTTTTCGTTTAGCGAGAATCGGTTTCCAAGCCATAGGAAGTCTTCGGGAATCATCTCGGGTGTTTAGACTGTATTGTCTTTTCTCGATTTCTATCGCTTCTCTAAGTTCCATGCAAGACATGCGAAGGCACATATATCGGACGTACAAATCGAAAAACATCTGCGAGAATAGACGAACATCGCGTTGACGTAAAACGTCGAAAAAGTACATCCACGTTGGCCCAGCATACGATAACTGAAGGACACAATATAGACTTTGACAATGCCAAGGTATTGGTGACATTAAGTAAAGAGAGTCATCAAGTATATAGAGAAGCGATAGAAATCGAGAAAAGACAATACAGTCTAAACACCCGAGATGATTCCCGAAGACTTCCTATGGCTTGGAAACCGATTCTCGCTAAACGAAAACTTAAAACTCAGAAAAATACCATCACCAAACCAGTTGTCTCTTGTACGATACCACCGACTGCACCGACACATCATCTTTCTTCAAAATCTCTAGCTATCCAACCGGTAATACATGAATCACCCAGCACAAGTAGACAAAGTACTTTGCATGACTCAGCACCTATACCTGCCGATAAATTACGAAGATCGCAGAGATTAAAAGAAAAAAGTTGTAGAAAATAGTCAAGCGAGTTTCGATACCACAGAGGGCGCCAGTACAGCACAATTTGAGGGCAAATAAATTGAACTTCACAATTCGAATCAGAGATGGCGTTAGTTTCGCTCGCAACTGACACATGAAACATGGCGACGATTTAGTTACACTGAACTGAACTCTAAGTACGACAGCCTTATTGGTGGGAGACTTTCATGTCACCCGCGAACAAGTACGGCTAGTCCGTGACTTTTGAGGCCTTTTAGCCTTGACAATGGCACGTGATACCGTGTCGAAACGTCGGCCTTGGTCTTCTCACGGAGACCATTTACAGAAAACGCGAGGGAGTCCAGAAGTTCCTTTTGTTACATACAATAACGCTCGCGGAAACCTCAAGCAAAACATATATATATATATATATATACATGTAAATGTATGTAAATTTGGATTCTTAATAATTAAAAGAAAATAAAAATATATAGGTATATATTACAACAATAACAAAGCTAACTTTACAAAATCTCTTAGGTTTGGTTTATAATAAAATAATAGTCTCACAATTACCTTTAATGTAATTTCTTGTCCAATAGCTTCATAATTCACTAAAGAATATGCAACACTCGACGAAAAACACAGCTCATATATAAACATAAATACGAAGGCACACGGGAAGTAACACTCCTACTCAGGTGGTATTCGGAACCGTGACCCGAGTCACAGTTCCAAGTACCGCCTGTGAGAAGCGGAGGTCTGCAGTCTGGGCTAGGCACCCATGACTGCCAACAGCAAACAGCTACCCCTTGTCCAAAGGCAGTTGACGGAATGTAGTACAGGTAAGTCGGTTATTGACCCGTATTTCCCAGTCTTGTTATGCTTCGATATATCTAGTCATTATTATATTACAATATATTAACCAGTCAAGACCCATTCTGTTTTCATATGCTTTTTTTGTTGCCTCTCCCAGCTTGATCTGGGGCAACCCATCGGTCACCTTCCCCACCAAACCACGGTTGCCAAGAGGATACTACTATTCATTCCTCTGGCATGTTAAACACATGTCCAAGCCACCTCATTTATGATTTCTCTATTTGTAAGAGTAAGAGCTTCATGCCAAGTGTGTGCCTTATGTCAGCTCTATATATGTATATAATATTTGAAACTCATTTTACGTATTTGATATAACTAAACTATCTTAGCTTTCACCGTCTATGGTTGGAAAATTGTCTTAAATTAAATCATTCTTTAAAACAGGTGCCTTTTCACGTAAACTGCTTCGTTTCTGTTAGACATCTTTCATAATTTTTTTAAGTATTTTTATAACATACTCTCAATAATATATTTTTAATAATTTTTGAAAAAATATAAAAAAACAAATTATGCATTACATTGAAATTAATAAAATACTGAGTCCTAACCAATTTGGCTTTAGGAAAAAATTAGGAACAAATGACGCCATTGCCAAACTAACTTCAACAATATCTAATGCTTTAGATAAAAAAAACAAATGCTTGGGTATTTTCATTGACTTGCGTAAGGACTTTGACAGTATTTCTCACTCAAAATTAATCAATAAATTGAATGACATTGGCATAGTTGGAAAAGTTAGATATTGGCTTCAAAGCTATGTAACTCGAAGAAGTCAACATCTCAAACTACAACATTAAATTTAATAAGCGATCCTGAAATTTTGGAATTCGGAATGCCACAAAGAACAGTCATCGGACCAATCTTATTCTTAATTTATATAAATCGAATATTTAAATTATCACTTCGTGGTGAAATTATAGCCTTTGCTGATGATACTGTAATAATTCTGGAAAATAAAACATGGAATGGAATTAATATTGCAGCTTATCATGACATAAAGGTCATCAAAGAGTGGTTCGATGACAATCTCCTATCACTCAATTCGAAAAAAAACATTTTTCATTCCTTTCGTACTCCAAGAAGAAGTTTCCGGAAACCTGAATATACCGATTCATTATATAAAATGCAAAAATAGTGTAACATGCAACACTGAGTGTCCTAAACTTATCATAAGTCTTACATTCAATATTTGGGAATTACAATTGACAAATGTGTCAAATAGCAAGACCATGTCAATCTGACCGTGCAACGATTGAGAAAACTGATCTTTATCTTTTATAACCTACGCAACATATTGAACAAAAATACTATTAAAATGGCGTATTAGGCATTGGTGCAGTCCCTCTTACAGAATGGTATTATTGGGTGGGGAGGGGCTTATAAGTCCACCGTACAGCCATTAATCATAATGCAAAAAATAATTAATAAAACGATTCTCAAAAAACCTTATGACTATTCTACTGTAAATATATTTCAAGAATTTAATATACCGTCACTCACAAAAATATACACAACAAACTCCCTATACCAAATTTACAAAGAATATTTTATAAATAAATCTCACCCCTTAGACTGTATATTAGACATAGAACAAAGGGACAAATAAAGATACCATATTTTAGAACCATCATGGCACAACATCATTATACATACTTGGGAGTTAAATGGTACAATACGTTGTTGTCGCAAAACAAATTTCAAGAAAGGAACATTCCAAAATACGAACAGTTTAAGAAAGAAGTCAAATCCTTGATTTTCGACAACGATGAATTGAAATATTGCCCACATGTCTCAAATGGTTTCCGTAGAATAAAAAAAATTACTACTTCTGAATGGTTTCTGTTTTTATACTTTAATTTAGCTTTTAATTTAGGTTTCTGCTTTTATATTTTAATTTAGCTATTTAGAAGAGAACACTCCACAACAAATTGCATACAATTTACGACCTAGAAAGCAGCACCTTTAATCAATCCGACCTCCACCTCTGCGGGTAAAGGTCATCCTCCTGATGACGTTGGATGAGTATCCAATGAAACGTCGAGATTCGCTTCTCGGTAATACATACGGTGCGTATAAAATATCCGAAATTACAGTTAAATATTTAATTTAGCTTGTAAATACTCCTCCCATGAGCTCGAGCTTTGGCTCATATTATGGGGAGTATATGTCTGTAAAAATGTTATAACATACAATCAATTTATTATAAAGAACGTGTATCTACTGTTTAAATAAATATAATAAATAAATAAAAAAATAAAAATTTTAACACAATTTTGAATCTAAAGCGACTACCTAAATATTAACAAACGTGTTTAATCCTTGCTTTGAACTCGTTCTTCTGAGAACCTTTCGTCGAGTTTCAATCTCTATATAAGGAACGGTATAATATACTTATTCCTAGTAATGTACTTATCCAAGAATCCGCATTAAACGTCTAATGTAACATGATCCCAGGCCGCCCCGGGCCGGGCTCCCGGCGCCGGCGTCGGGACGCGATCCCGGCCATCCCGGGAGGCTTACGTGAGACAGGAAGATTAAAAGCCGACGCTGACACTACTATTTCTATTTACACTTGGGAAGTTGCGAACTTCCTGATAAGTACTTTTTACGCCATATCCCCTTTCTTCTGATTCCCAGCGCTCACGGGCGTATTACAAGGAGCACTTTGTTGGGACGAGGCTAAATTCAATTTTATTCAGCTGAGAGTTTTCGTCGTGGAATTGGATGCGTGGATTACGCGAGTTACATGTTAATTGATATACAACAAACGGATCGAATAAATTTTTGAAGACATGCTTTTAATATGGGGTAACAGATTCACCACAAAAGTAGGGGATGACACATGAGGATGAGAGGCTAATTGCAGAAAACACTGCGTATATTGCGTATCGATACTCTTTGAACCCGTGGCATAATTATGTTGAACGCACTTTTTTCGAATCGATTTATATGTACCTGAGATATAATAAATCTACATTCGATAGATTGATGGTATAGTGATCATGATCCTCGCCTAGTGATATGGAGGCCGGTGGTTCGAGTTCCATTCCAGGATGCCAGCATGTGCTATTTTCATAGCACAAGCGTTTAGCTAATTTTGAAAATATGACGTTAGAATATTGATGATGATTTCGCATCTTTATTAAAAAAAAACATTATCCGAATTTATCGAATTTAACAATTTTTTTCAACGCCTTATGTCAAAGTTGAATCTGCCGACCAAAATAAATAAATTTTAAATCGGAGTAGTTTATCATACTAATTTTAAAAATTATTAATTTTCATCAAAATTGTGCCCAAATCATGTCGAAAATGAATTAATAATGTAAAGACATCCACTTTAAATATTGAAAGTTTTAGAGATCTATCCACAACGAACAAACAAAAAACAAACAGATAAAGAGAATTAAATAAAGGCATGTAAAAATCGACTGAGTTTTTTTCAGTCTAGTTACGGTAAAATAATACTTATAACTCACTTAAGGATGGATGGGTTATTATTTTTAGGTGGCGCAAATCACGGGTAAAATTGCGGGCACTCTCCTATCTTGGCTACTGGGGTAGCCACTGATTCTTCTGCTGGTCCTCTTGGCCAGATCCTCAGTGAGCTATGCTGTTAATAAACAAAGGCCAAAAGTTAGGACTCACGATACTTGAACACAGTGTGGAAACAAAACAGAACGTGTCAAAATCAATATTTCTTCTAAGGTGTGCCGATATGCGGCCGCACACATATGTAAAACAAAATTTTAGGTTTGCCTTAATAGACCAACGATTGACTGAACATTTAAGTAATGATTGACCTATTAGACTCTAATAGGATGAAGCAGCAAAATTGGGTAAGAATATCTAGTAATTAACATAGAGATATGTAATTACTTTCTTATGTATACTTTCAGTTGCGGCATAATTTTATGAGAGTAAAAAACGATGCACATATGCCCTCATATTTTTTGTGCAAATCTACTGCTCGGATAAAATTGTAGTCTGTACACATGGAAAAATAAAGTGAACTTTGGTTAAAAATGTATTTTAAAAACCGCGTACTACCTAATTACAAATGGTAATATTTCATTAAAAGATTGCAAAACCAATGTGCTGCCATCTCAGAGCATAATTTGGCTCGAATTTTCAGTGTATTTATAGAACAAAAATAGTCCTAGAAGGATATTATCTTGTAAGAGAAATTCACTTGTTATTTCAATTCATTCACAGTAAATTTTGTGTAAATAGACTGAGTATTATTCGTATTTACTAGTACCTTGTGCGTCTATTACCTACATGCTTTGCCACACATCACACGTAGGGATTATAATCCCGGAGCATTTTTCCAAACCCGGGATTAAGGAAGGCCAATCCCGGGATTTCGGAACCAGTCCCGGGACTGACCTAGATAGCTATAGGTGATTGGGAAATAAGAATGTGAATGAAAATATGAAGTGCAATAAAGTACAATACACATTATTTATTAAAATTTAGGAACTTATTCGACAAAATAAATGTATTATTAATACTAAAGCATCTAGTAGTGCAAATATTTTAAATCTTAATCGTACAAATGTTAAATTTCCTCTTCCTATATTATAATTATAATTCTACAAAGTTTGTAATATATATAACCTTTATTAATTATTAATTATTATTATATTATATGATTATACAAAAAATATATATTTTTGTAGGTTATAAAAATAATAATTTAAATAAGTATCAAACAAAAAATATAGAGTATACATACAATGTCGAAACCGAAAATTTCGATTTTCGTTTTACTATCTTAAATCATCCGATTTACTCAATACTTCCAGATAATATTAAAAAAAGGTTTATTTACCTTTATATTTGAGGTTTTTGAAATAAAAATTCAATTTTTTTTAACATTTCCCGAAATTATTAAGTAAATTGAATGGTTTAAAAGTAAAAGAAATATGAAATTTTCAAAAATTCGACGGTTTACGTAAAGGCCGTCGATATGGCACATTTAGTATTAAAACTAAGCAACAGGAAATTAATAAGATATCAATTTATTATTTTTTACAGTTTTAGAAATATTTTCTCAGCCTGAGAAGGTTATCAATACAATCACCGAGACCTCAGTTTATGACCAAAATAAGGAGAAAATGTTCTTTCCTGCTTTGTAAGAAGAATGGTTTTCAAGCATTTAAATTTTTTTCACGAAAGGTACCTTGAATTGCAATTCAAAGGATGTACATTTGGCCTTAATCCATATCATTATTAAATTAAATATGTAATTTTATATGAAAATCGGTGCACAAGTGAACACAAAAGAAAAACGCTATCAACATCAAAAATATTAAACATTAATTACATTTTAAAATCTCATATTTTTTCCTAATAATATCAGGAAAAAACCGTAAATATGTGTTGTGTAAATAATAAAGTAAAATTCGTTTATGAGGATTTTTACTTGCTAAACACTACTAACTTTGCTAAACTCGCAGTAGACTTAGAACAAATGTTGGCCAGCATTTTGAATTATTGAACAAATTTTTTGTCAAAGTTTCTTTCATATTACAGAAACTTTAGTCCCTCTTAGTGTTGCGAAGTTATTCGATCGTTCTTTTAACATATTTCTGATTATCCCTCAAGTATCATCGTCGTCCCGAACAAACAAACACAAAGAAACATCTCAACTCGGCAGAAACTCGCAATATTAACAATTGTACTTAGGTTATTTAAGAATCAGTCAATCTCGTTTGAGGAACTCGGGCAGGTACTCGGCTTTTATATAATATTCATAATATTTTTCATTTTCTCATCGAGTTTCCGAGCTTTTACCCACTCCAGAGTCCAACTAAAAAACAAGCGTAAGAATCCATCGAGCTGAGGGGGAACACGATTGGTTTCATACAGCCTGAAAAATACTACCTCCTAGAGCAGCGGTTCTTAAACTGCACGATGAAATATTTGAATTCATAAATATTTTTTAAGATATCTTCTTTTGGCGCATTTAGAAGTTGAGCACGCGCAACGTGCGCATTATAGTGGTAATGCGTGTAGCGGGGAATATAGCGAAAGCATGTAGCGAAAATGCGAGACTTGAAACTAGTGTTAAATTTCGTTCGAATTCACGCCTAAAAAAACAAAATAACATGGTTAGAGAGACTTCGGATGCGCGGATGGAAACGCAGCAACTACATGACTTAACCACCATCGAATCTTTCTAGCCCATCAAAAATATGCTATATTAAGAGCAGGGTTTACCTAAGAGGCGAGCCATTATTTTAAGAAAGTTTTTGTTTGAGACAATTATTTTAACTAATCGAGGTTACATTTCTGTAATTACCTATAAGTTTTAATTATTGTCATGAAACTCGAAAGAATAATTTGACAATGATCAATGTAGAATTTTACAACTCAATACTCGCGTCACTAACATTATGTCTTTATTTAGGTTTTAAAGTATAATTTCTATTGCATAGAGATGAGTGTAGGCACCAATTTTCCTTGTTTATGTTATACTTAATTGTAATAACGTAATAATAACGTCATTTTTTAGATGTAGTTGTAAAACGTTTTGTATAAAAAGCGAAGCTAGAGCCACGTGAAAATTTTATAGTTTTGATGTTTGACGTGCTATATAGATATTCAGCGGCGATTCAGCGCGTGACCAGGGAAAACAAATTATGCGAAGCACCTAATTAGCGTTTGAAAATAAGTGAGTAATAACTGTGAACCTGTATGGGAATATTCTAGTAAGCGATAATAAAGTGTACAACAGACGATTGATAAATTGTGAAATAGTGTGAAATAATAAAAATTGATCGAATTAAATTCATATCCAGCGAATTAGGTAAATTATAAAACCCATAAATTGATTTTGTGTTTCATTTACCTTCCACAGTCACGTCTTGTGATAATCTATTTCATATTAATTTAAGAAAAAGTAAATGGTTACAGTTCAATTTCAACAAGGCACCATTAGGTTCGTATTGACTAATGGTCCAAGTTAAAGAACCACTGCTCTAGAAGAATTTGCAGGTAAAAAAACAAATCGGGAAATTTTCGGCAGGTTTAAGATGAAATCTTTCATTTTTCACATGCTCCTACAAGTGGTTAATCCACAAGAGATTGTCTGTTTTTCCCTACATGAACATTATATGTTTCCGCTGACGCATGATGCGTGAATAATGCTCATCAAAACCCAACAGAAATAACAATGATTATTTTTCTAACTTAGGTAAAGTCCATTCACTTAAGGTAAGCCTTTTGCATTAGTGTGAGTAATACCCTCTGTAACACGTAAATTGTGAAATTGTATTCAATTTTAAACCAACTTCATTGGCCGCTCTAGTACCACTCTGACCGGCGAGCGGAGCGGTCGTTTTTTTGTTTAATATTTTTCGCTTAAATTAGGAAAGGAGAAATCGCTTTCAGGTCAAACAAAGAAGAATATAAAACATTTATTATTAAGAATTTGAATTTTTTGCGTCTATGATTTACTCAAAAAAAGAATGTTACGAGATTTTGTAAACGGACTGTTACACTTACACAGCAAAAGGCTTATCTAAAGTGAATGGACTCTACTGTCGTATTTCAAATACTAAAAATATTAATGCTTTAGATATAAATATCTCCTAAGAAGAACCATTAACTACAAAATTACTCTTCTTCTTTTTCTTCCTTGCACTGTCCCAACTCATTGCCTAGGTAGGCTGCCGGGGTCGACTCTTCTCGTCTCATGCTGTATCTTCTCCCGTTCTGGGTATCGCTTTCATCCAGGCCATTTCTTTGTAGGATTTCGGAGCATTGAGTTATCCAGGAGTTCTTTGGTCTTCCTCTGGATGACTGTCAATGAAGTTACATAGACTTTGCCTGCTTCAAAGGGTGGTCTGGTAGTCTCCGTACGTATAGGTACCTACTCAGCTGTCGTTCCTCCAGCTTACTGCTCATGTCCGTGACAACCAGGCAACCACAAATGCGTGAACTTTTAATCCTATCTTTTAGTGTTACTCTTGCCAACTATCTATTACAATTATAACATATTTATATACTAACAAAATTACTTGTATAAAACATGTAATAATAAAATTATTTAAATAACATTACAAAATTATATGTAAAATAAATATAGTAATATGATAGAATCTTTAAATTAAATTTACTCATTTCTTCAATCGACTATAACATGCTTATGAATGAATTCAATTTCCTTGGTTTGTCAGAAGAAGGAAATTAATAAACTTAATATTTCTGTACAAAATTATCAATTATCAAATTTACAGCCTCTCTAAAACATGTCTCAGAAGTCTTTTGTCAATGAGATCAAAGGATAAATTTTGTAACGCCAACAAACTGCCACATATAATCATCACTGTCTAGACTAGACAGACTGGGAAATGAGTAGAGTGGTTTGTAGATGTATTCCATGACAGGTATAAAAACAAAGGCAGCAATATGAAAAAAAAATACAGTCATCGAGGATCAATAATTTATAATGTACTAATTTCGAGTTTTTTAAAGAAACATTGCCTATAAACTCGCACATTTTTTAAATATTTTGGATAATATGGAATTTACTAATATGGAAATAATACTAACTAAATTGTTAAATTAATTAATTAATTTAAAAAATCAATGAAGTTCTAAAAAAGTAACCCATAAAAACCAAGTTTTTATTATACTCCCTTTCTTTGTAAAATATAACGACAATTAAAGACGAATTAAAACATATAATATAACATTAAACTTACAGTAATTTAATATATTTCTAAAATATCAAATGTTTTGAGCTTTGATAAGACATTTCATGCTTTGAAGATTAAATTCTAAAAACATTTGTCAGTCAATTTAGATTTTCGAAATTCGTAGTGAAATACCTATTATGTATACCGACGGAGTAATTCAAATTTAGAAAATATTCCGCGACGTTATCGGGCCGCCGTTGCTAGTAATTAAACTTTTGTAATGATTCCAATTTGAAAAAACTATTAAAAATTTGAAAATCCAAAAGTATACAATAATTATTTTTTTTTAACGAAAATTTGATAGATCTTCTTGATCGTCGCCACGAGTCTGCTTGCAAAGTTTCAGCTCGATTGGATCACGGGAAAAGGGTCAAAAATCGATCCAAAGTTTTTTCGACGGCTAGCCGGCAAGCAAGCAAGCAGACGCCACGAGTTAGTATAAAGGGAGTAAAAATGGAGACAATTTCTTCAATTGGAAGCTTTTAAATTTAAATTAAATTCTTATTTAATTCATGATTAAAAATTTTCTTCTTGATTTCCTTCAGTTTTTCACAAAATGCTAATTATTATTTAATTTAAAATCGTACTTTGTTATTGTAAGCTAGTCAATAGCGCCATGTTAGCGTTAGTAAAATACATTGTTATATATAGAAAATACACATCAAAAATAAATAAATAAAAATTTCAACTCTTCTTTTAAACTCTTTATTTTCTCTTTATAGCTCATTGTTTGATCGCTATCATTTGTACAACCTCTGGTGGGTCGTTGGATTAACGATTTATTGAATTTATTTTTAACTTCAAGGAACCAAGCAGGTATATTTATCAGTATCGAAGAACGAAATATCATTCATTGTAAGGTGAAGTGTTCTGACGGCGCAGCACAAACAATCTAAAATCAAGAACGAAGCCGTCAAGAGGGCGAGTGGGTTCGTAGCTCACGCTCTTACTTCTCCAATATTTTCTCGACCGCGAGACTTCTAATGATTCATTTTTAATTATTATAATTATTATATTTTTATTTCAATGTTTCTCCACATATAATCCACAATTTCGTTGTTAATGTAATAAATAAAAATGAACTTTGTTTTCCCCACTTTTGTTTTGAAAAATATGAACGTGTTTTAGAGTCCATGATCCCATAGTCAGGATACAATTGTATACTAAGAATTTTTTTTTCATGTGAGTACTTCATTAATATTAATTTCCCATATATAACGGCCATGGGCTCTGAAACTTGTTGATATTTTTCAATACAAAGGTGGTGAAAGTTAAGTTCATCTTTATTAATTATATGAATTATATCACCACAAAATTATTTTGTTCTATATGAAGAAATAAAAATTTTGATTTGACAAAAATGATGAAGTTTTAAAAACAGATTGATTTTTAAAGTGAGTAATTTTTTGACATATATTTCATACTTTTGAAGTTTGGTTTTTAAATAGTAACTAACTTATTTTTAATAAAAAAAAACTTACTTTTAAAAGTAATTTTTTTTTTATTAAAATTATTTCACCATGATTGACTAGATCTATCAAATTTGGAAAGTTGCACATATGGCATTTTATCTGCTGTATTGCACATTGCACTGCTTCCGGAGTTGGAACAAGAATTGAACGAGGCTCTGAAAAAGATGGAAAGTTTTGGCAGATAAATAAAACATGAAAATAAACAAATACAAAACAAAGTGCATGGTTGTTGGAAGAGAAGAGGGTAGCAAAATTTTTCAAGATGGCCACTCAAAGGCCGAAATCATTAGCAGAATACAACAAGCAAGAGTCGCCTTCAACAAAAAATCCAAGATCCTTGAAACCTCCAACATTCCTTTAAAGGTTAGTAAGAACTTGATAAAAACTCTTGTCTAGAGTGTGCTGATGTATGTATGTATGTAGAGGCAGCGAAACATGGACCATCGGCCAGAGCACATCCGGGAGGCTAGTGGCTTTTGATACATGGTGCTACAGGCGCATGGCGAGGATCCATTGGTCAGAACATATCCAAAACGAGATGTTGAGCTGGGTGGGCGAAAAGAGGCGGCTCCTGAACAGAACAACGAACCTGGCCCAACAACAATTAATTTGGATAGGTCATAATGTAATCCGGGCCTGCTTTTAACCATCGTCGAGGGAAATGTTGATGGCAACTATCATAAAGGTCTCCCGAGATGTGCGCTGTAGCACTTATCGAGAAATTAAGAGGCTGGCAGGTGACAGAGAGGAGTGGAGAAATCGAGTGCTTTTTGCAGACCAATTCTAGGATTGCGAATTCACGCAATCATATCGACTTATGCTATTGAATTTATGGTTGAAATTTGTTGACCATCGTAACTTCGCGTAACGTACGTAACTTGTTTATAGTATAATTTTTTTTTATAAATTAATAAATAATTATTTTTTAAAAACCAACATGTAAAAGTACCGACATTCTTGACGGTTTACAGCTAGTCTATAATCGAACTGTGAAACTCGTCTATAATATACCTTGATTAATGACAATCCCTCTGGGGATAAAAATCTGTAATTGTGTTCTTGAAAAAAAATTGAATGTAATCAAAAATATTGTGAATTTAATTTTATTCCTAAGAAATGTTTGTTTTTCTTATTTCACCAAATTACGTACATATATCCAATTTATTTTCGTTTATTTGAAGAAGCCGCGATAAAACACACTCGCGAAATATATAATAAATAATATGGACATTATTGTTTGTCGAGAATCACAGCAGTGGAATGTTTTGTTTGAACTTTCTATTCATTCGCAGTGTAAATATTAACGATCTAGAGCAAAAAATATGGTTTGTTCTTTTTTCGCTTTTTTGTTTCATTCTCTCTGTTTGCATACAGGTTTACCAGGAAAGACAAAATGAATGAATTTTCATAATACACTGTGTTTATTTTCAAACGAAATGATTATATTTTTGTTTCCATTATAACTACTTCAAAAACAAACGTTTAAATATAAATAGGTTATTTCACCAAAAATGTAATGTTTTTTCAAATACTTAAGGCTGTCAAAATCAGAAATTTTGACATGGGTTTATTTGTTAAATTATTTACTCGTATTTTAAAAACATTTTAATATCACAAGATGGTAGGAGCAGAAAGAATTGCACGTAAAGATGATTTTACAATAAATTGGAAATTACTACAAAGGTCTGGGATAATCTACTAAATTCAGGAAACATCGCGAAAAGATATTATCTATATATATAAGATATGAAGGGCTCGTTGCGTGGAAAAAGTACTTTTTTGTGATGGAACGCTATGCCATAGAAACTATCGAGTTGTGAGCCCGTTCGATTGACCGTAAACAAGCGATAGACAAGTGTAAAGCGAAATAGAAAAGTACTTTTCTACGTATATGTGGAATTTTCAGGAATGACAAGAAGCGCGAATTACAAAGTTGGTGTGAATTATTGATTGATAATTGAATTTGGTTAATTAATAAAACTTTAATTTATTTAATGTGACAATAATCTTAAAAAACACGACCTGATAGATAAATAATGTCTTATTAAGATAAATTTTATTTTAAAATATAATCTTTTCGACATGAAAAATTGTCCAGCGGCATTCTCCAATCATGGAAGTTCTATTCCTAAAAATTCTCAAAATAGCCTTGATTGGCAATTCTTTACGTAAATTAAAAATAATACTTATAGTTATTATATTAGTAGGTAATTTCACCTCATATAAACTATTGTGCTATAGTATTGTGTTTAACCAATGGAAGAAACATTAAGATACTACAAGTGACGCAAAACAGGGAATTGAGAATTATCTTTTAAAAAGTTAATACAGCAGAATTGAAGAATTGAAAAGAGCACTCAGTTGAACTGAAATAAAAATACTTTTACTTTTCATATTTGTACACAAAACTTCAGAACAAAAAACAAATTTCAGAACGGTATATACTAATTCGAATAGAATAAAAAATAAATAAAGTTTTTTTTTAATTGGTTGAGCAACTTTATACATAGACATTTAAAAAAAAAAATTGATTATTTGTTTGTTATCTACATATATATTAATTAATTACACCTACATGTTTCGGAAAAACCTTTCCATCGTCAAGGAGTTTTATGTCAAAATATCCAAATGAATGGCATCTTTTGTTTTGGTTTACTAAATTATTAGTAATAAATATAAGTAGATTAAAACAAATAATATTATTTTTTTTAAATAATGTTTAGTCTTTTTAACTATTCTCAATATAATATTCCGAGTCTAAGTAATTCTTTAGTTCGGGTATGTTCCTACAGCCAAAAATGCCAACAAATTTCGATAACTTATTTCCAGTGCGATGAATGCGTGGTATCGGGGATTTTAAGGTCCCTAAAAAGTACGCATTAGCAATCGCTCGTACATGCGGTTTTTAACCATCTTTTTATATTACTTAGTTTTCGTCCTTCAAAGGTGAAAGGGAATATTTTGTTAAAAACACCATTACATGTGCGCAATAACACGACTGAAGTTCATAAAGGGCTCAGAAACCTAAATAAACAGTGATGCTGTGTTGATTTAAGATTTCACGTAGTCTTGTGTATTTAACAACAGAACTCACTGAGCAAAACTAATTAGCCTTTTCTCAAAGGACTTTCATACCCGAAGACAGCGAAACTGTCTTAAAACAAAGGAAGAGAGCCTGAAATCTCGAAATTCATCATCGCATTTCGATAACGAGTTTGTCCTTATTAAATAAAAAGTCCTTTACAGACGTTGTCAAAGGATTCCACAGTTGGAATGCGTTGTATTTCTGGTATTGAGCTTGTAATGTAATACAGCGTCGGTGTTGGTTACATAATACAGTTCGGACGTATTTAATATAACTCAACTTACAACAATACCAAATAGTTGAATTAATTGAGTATCGGTGATTGTTAACTTTTACAAGCATTGCTCGACCTTTTGCAGCAAACGAGGATAGTAAAATAAATGAGCACCGTCAACATCCTTTCGGTTTGTGTGATGTTTTCATCCTTTAACTGTGTGGGAAGAACCTTCTAGGAAATCGGGGATCTAGAATAGCTCGTTCTGAATCAAGATAATTTATTAACTTGTGACAATGAAGTTCACGAGACAATATTAATACGATGTTCAAATAGCTAACAAGTTTCCAACGTGGTAGTTGAATTGTAAGAGAGCGCGTTAATTTGACGCCTCCCTATTTATACCTCTCTCTCTCATTCATTCCAACATGCGTTCTTCTAGATACATTACAGTCTCTCGAGTCTATCTCGCACCAAGGAGTTGTTAAGAGTTCTGATTACGCGGGTATTTTTGAAAACCCTTGTTCTACGTAAAAAGTTTTAACTTTCACAATGCATTACCACTGACCGCCTCTATGTGATTGTGACATTTCAGGGTACTCACAAATCTAAGGCCGAGATCCTTAACATTTGTGTCAGATTTTGGTCGTTCATTTTGTAGCGATAGAATTTTTCGGACCCTAGTGAATGATGTAACTGAACACTTGGAAACATTCAACATATGTTTATTTTGCTTTCCCCATTTATATATACCTATTCAATTTATCTGCTTGGAGAGGGTTCAAGGTTTTTAAAAAAAGCTTTAAGTCATCCGTAAATAACAGAAAGTGCGAGTTTAAAATTAAATTTTAAATATTATTATTAAAAATAGAAAACAATGGACCCATGTCTTAAAAAGAAGTTTAAATTTCCTCTAATGTTTTCTTTGATTGAAAAAAAAATATTTTTTTTATGTCTGTCCGAAATAATAAAGTAAATCAGATGATTTAAGATAGTATAATGAAAAAATAATTTTCGCAGATTCGACTGTATACGCAGGGACCGTCGATATTATATAGATGCATTAAGTCACCAATTTGCCTTCTCCTTCCTATTTGTCAACTTTGAAATATTCAAAGTATTGTATATACCATTGTAT
This sequence comes from Agrypnia vestita, assembly GCA_016648135.1. Taxonomy (NCBI): domain Eukaryota; kingdom Metazoa; phylum Arthropoda; class Insecta; order Trichoptera; family Phryganeidae; genus Agrypnia; species Agrypnia vestita. The sequence continues at coordinate 90,341 of JADDOH010003512.1, forward strand.
TGAACTGCGTAGGTTGTAGTATATGATGTACTTTGCTTATTGTAACTGTAAGCATATGATTTTTTTTGCAGTAAAGATTCAATCATATTTTTATAAATCATACAATGACATGAAATACCAAATTACATATCTGAATTCCAGATTGCAAAGAATTTATGCATTCTATAAACAAATTGGTAATGATGAATTTCTACACGATTTAGGTATTCTATATATCTATGTGGGGTATAAAATCAAAGGCAGCAATAATAAAAATATAAAAAAATATATTTTGAGTTATCGAAGACAATTAATTCAAAATTTAAAATTTACTGAATTCCGGATTTTACGTATCTATCCCTTTCAAAATCATGTTTCATATGCATTCATATGTTTCTTGTAAAAATTCAATTATTCTTCTTCTCATTCTCAGGCTGTATCTTTTTCGGTTCTGGGTATCATTTCATTCATATTTTGGAGCATTCAATCATGCAGGAGGTTTTTGGTCTACCTTTGGATGACTGTCCATAGAAATTGTCTGTTTAATCATTTAGTCTGGAGATCCCGTTTTATGTGCCCTTACCACCTCAACTGTCGTTCCTCCAGCTTACTGTTTCTGTCCATGATGCCCAGCCTACCACGAATGCGTTAACTTTTAATCCTATCTCTTAGTGATACTCCTGCCGACCATCTAAGCATTCGCATTTCTGCTGTTGAGAATTGCCCAGAGTAGGATTTATACATAGTCCAGCATTCGGAACATACATTATCGCGGGTCTAACAATAGTCTGGCTAACCTTTCTTTGAGTTTTATAGGCATTTTCGGGTCACGCAAGATTTATGTTAAAGATCTCAATTTCATCCATCCCACACCTACTATATGGTCAACGTCCGCTGCGCATCTTCCGATTCTGCGAATTAATGAGCGCAGATACTTAAATGCGTTACAATTGGCTAATGTTTCTCCATCCAGTTGCATTGAATGACTTACAGAATTTGTATCTTCAAATAGCAGGAACAGATATTCCGTCTCTTTCCTGCTAACTTTTAGGCCATTATCTTCCAGGATCTTTCTCCATCTTTCCAGGCTATTCTGTAAGTCACAATGATTATCTGTTATCAGTACTACATCATCTGCAAAAAGCATAATCTTGAGAATACTATTAATTTCTCGAATTGCTAGATAATTTATGACCATTATGAATAGCAGTGGGCAGAGGACAGATTCTTGGTGTACCCCCACTTTAATTGGAAATTTTGGTGACATTCCTGATGTGCATTTTACTTGTGTTTCTACGAAAGTATACATATCTCGTACGGAGAGCACATGTCCTTCTAGTATGTCAAACGCTTTTTCCAAGTCTGTAAATACCATGTGTAAGTCTTTTTTTTTGCACCTCGATATGTTTCGATTATGATTCTGACTATTTGAATTGCATCTATTGTTGATTTTCCCGATACAAAGCCGCATCGTCGTTTATTTTTACAATATTCCTAATTCATGTGTTGATAATCTTCTCATATATTTTCATTGTGTGAGACATAAATTTGAACCGTCTTTAATTGTCGCACTTCCTAGAGTCTCCCTTATTTTTACTTTATTTTCCCTTTCTTTTAACTCGTAGCATCTGCTTGTCTGCCGAAAAAAATTTAGATCGATTTTTAACCCTTTTCCCGTGATCCAATCGAGCTATAACTTTGCAGGCAGACTCATAAAAAAATTTAATTAAAGTATAATTTTGGATTTTTCGAAATTTAAACGGTTTTTTTCAAATTGGAAACCATACAAATGAGAAAGGAGCCCGACGCGTAGAGAAGGTGCGAAACCTGTTTAAAATAGTCTGACTCGAATCATAGGTCCGATCAGACAGGTTTCGCTGACGCCGTGCCCCCCTATGCCAATTATTAAGTTTTGAATATTCTGTAAGTTTTAAGGATAATAATATATATGGTATAGATTTTCCACATTAATTTAAAGCAAGAGGAATATATTGATAGAACATCAAATTGAAAACAATACAAATGAGAAAGGGAGTATAAAAAACTTGATTTTTATGGGTAAAATTTTTAAAAACTGAAGAAGGAAGAATTTCTTCTTCAAGCTTTCTGGCATTGGTTCTCAAGTCAGTATTTTATTATAAAGGTCACACAGCCATTTATGTCCTACTTCTCCACACTCTTGAAAATTCGAATTCAGTACATTATAAATTAGTTATCCTCAATGACTGCGTTCAAAACATTTTTTTAATTTTTTGCTTTTACACCCCTCATATGAAGCTCAAATTTTTTAAAATTTTTCTTTGACATGTAATTTTTTTAATACAGAATATATTATTTCTTTACAAAACTGTGATGAAGCGATCCCTCCAAGAGGTGTTCATTGTACGAGAATCTTAAATGACTTAAACGTAATACTCCCTGTAAGTACCTTTATATGTACCATCAATAACCACAAACCATTATAGATAGAGGAAATTTATCGGCTAATTGTGGTGGTTAAACACGTTTTACACACAATTTTGGCGGTGCGATAGGCACTTAAGAAGCCCTTGTTGAAATTTATTGTGGATAAGAAAACATATTGTGTATATGAACCTTTGCCCCGTAACTTCTTATTTTACACAATTCTGACTTATTTAGGGCGCGATTTATCTCCTTTGTTAGCGAGCGTGTACGCAGTTGAATCTTGAGAATTATAGAAATTCGGTAGTTAAGGTGATCGCTTGGCAAATTCAACATTTTAGATTCATAATAGATTCTCTTGCACTTTTTTTTAATTTTATTTATTTAATATATAGAACTAATACAGTTGTTATATATTTACATATTAGATTAACATTTTTTTTAAATACTTTAAAGCCATGTAGGACCTCATCAGTGAAGAGAAGCTCTTGAGTCTGATGAGGGAGCCACAGTTCTTATTATAATATATAGGTGGTATATACAAGTTATTTATTGATACGGTAAAAAAGATACGTTGATAATGAAAGTATTGGAGTTATTTTGAAAAAAGCTATAGGTTTAAATGATTTATGAATTTAAGTTTGATTTAGGATTTTTTTTTTTTTATTTGCTCTGAAGGGTTACTGATGCAACATATCTCGATAGGTAAGTTATTATAGTAATTAATGGCTTTATAAATATAGTAACGCTGCATTTGGGTTGTTTTACATTTAGGCATTATAAATTGGTTTCCATTTCTCATAAGTTTGAAATATTCTTGGTTTTCTGTAAGGTTTTTTCTTTGCATATTTTTAATATGGAAATTTGCTTGAAAATATCATCTACGTTGGTACTAGAAACAATTTGAAGAGATCTTTCGTTGAAAATCTAGTTTTTTTTCAGTATTACTTTAATGATAATCCTTTGTGATATTTTAACTGAATTTAGATTTTTCTTATAACAACCTCCCCATTCGATAATACTTAAATCAAATTTTTGTATAGAAATGTATGAATTTAAAATTAATTCATTTGGTTCCATATACTTAAAAAAAAGATATCATCCTAAAATGACACAAATAAACTTATTTAATACTTCTCGATAAACTAGAGACTAGAAGAATAGTGAAGGACTTTCTCTTTTTACACAAATTAATAAATGGTACTATCGACTGTCCTCAACTACTAGAACGTATCTGCTTGCGTGTTCCGTCTCGCGTAACTGGAAGTCATGCAGGTTTTGCCGTGGAAACTGCAGCTACCAATTACGTCTTTCATCCCCCACTGCAAAGGCTTCCTAGACTAGCAAATACATACAAGCAACTTGACGTCTTTGCCAACAACTTTATAATATTCAAATAAATTTTAAAAGTTGTATTGAAATATTAGTAGTATTTGTCAAATTGGACGTAAATAATTTATTTGTATTTGTTTTGATTGTTGGCTGAGTGAGATAACTAACTGTTATGTTATTATATTATGTTTTCCTTATGCTTTTGCTTAGTTATATACTTGCTTTTTACTTTATATTATATTTATCTTTATATATTTGTATTTGTATTTTAAGTATTTGATTTCCACTTAATGTCATTATTTTTTTTATGTTATTCTTTAAACTATCCATCTGAGATGAATGAATCAATTTGTCAATTTTTCGTATAAATAATAGAAATATACTAAAAAAAACATTGCCGTTCATCTGGAAAGTCTGCCTAGTATTTATTTAAAATATTTTGTATACATCTAGTCTGTGCAATTATTTTTTAAAACAGTTTCATTCGTTTATCTTATAATGTACTGAAACGGCACGTAGGATAAATTATATATACAGCGACGATATACACCTAACCAATTTGTTTGTAGAAGCCCTGTAGGGAGTTAGTAATAAATAAATAAATGTTATTTAAATATAATTGAATCTTAAGTACAATGTGTCTTGATTAATCCTTGGTATGTATGCCCCATAGGCATGTAGATTGAAGTCACACCCCATGCCTGATGGGTCTGATGGACCAGTAATTGAATATTGTCACGTGTCGTGGTTGCAGTAGGAATGAATAAAAACTTAATTATTCCTCCTTAACGAAAATTTAGTAGCGATTTAATTAATGATCAATTAACTATTCAATGAACAAATTCACTTAAAACGATTTCAATTTAACGCTTTTCTATTTTGCTTTGTTTGTTGCATATATCGCAATATATCACTTGTATCGCCGTCGAGGCCGCGATATTACAATAAATCAATATTTTGTATTCTCACGTATTTAATATTCTCTAGAATATTCTATCCAATTCTCGCACGTAGTATTTATTTGTTTGCTAATTAGCTACATCGCTCGATGAATTCACTCGATACCCGTCGCTTCCGCCCTGGACGTCGTCTCGCGGCTCACGGCTGACTTCGCACTGAGTCGAACTGTCAAACACGACAATTGAACTGAGTTTCTGCCGCCGAGGCCTGGTTTCATAATTTATAACCAAATGCTGGTATTCTCGTACTTTCTACATTATTCTAGTGTTTAAAACAAGGTTCTCGTCGTTTCTCGGTTGTCCCAAACGTTTCTAAACATTAGTAGATATTTCCTGAAGGTTTTGGATTACCCTAGATCGTTCTCGATTCTTCGATAGTTTTCCGACATATTGCAAGGAATTTGGACAGTGCACAATTCCTTTTGCTTGCTATTTCGTGATAAATATTTTTTTTGTATAAAATAATATTCTAGGAATGTTCGATATTAAAATATCAATTATTTTTAATGTAGTATTTATAGGAAATAAATAAAAATAAAACTATTGATTTATTATAAATATTTATTACTTAATGAAAATACTTCTTAATTTAGGTAGCTAAAAATAGATTCCCGTGGTTTTAATTAAAAATCTAACGCTTAAGACGGACATCAAACTTAGATCAGACTTAGATTAATTTAAAGCATTAGTTATTATTTTTATATGCAACAATGTTTGGATAACAATGAATATTCATATTTTTTTGCAGGACATAATGATAAAACCCATCAGGCTTCTTGGGTGGTGGCTGGGAAGATTCGCCAACAAGAGTACTCAACATTTTGTGAAGGCTCAACGGAAGGCGCAGATTACTGCTCCTTTCAGCATGACGTGAGCTGTCAATGCCATGCCTAATTTTTTTTATAAATGCTTTTCTGGTTGGTCTATTATCAAGACATCATTTTAATAATTTTTGCATTAAAACCAGCTTAGTCAAGTATCACCCGCATACAAATATTTTAAATTTTTTCAATGGTTGACTAATTTCTTCATCACTGTCACTAGTATCATCATCTGATTCAAACGCCTTCCTACTCAATTAATGTATATTATAGATATCTCACAGACACGAAACTGTATTTATTATGGGAAAGTAGGTATAGAAGTCATTTGGGTGTACATAGGACTTATGACCTATCTTTATGGTTGGCTTAAGTGATCACTTTACACAATTGTAACATTCGCCATTTCCACCCATGATAGAATATACCATGCTTATTCATTTTTTGGAAGTTTTATATATGTTCAAATTGCGTGGAAAGCTTTCACATATGAGTTGTAAGCGCCTTTCCATGCGGCCTGTACAAAGCCATTTTCATTCCCCTAAATCCCCACAGATGTCGCTAATGAGAAAATCTACATTGATTTTTTACGGAATTTTGAGAGCAATATACTTTAAATTTTTTTAATTTATTTAATTTTTTAATTTATTTTTTATTTATTTATTAATTTTTTAAAAAAAATTTCAAAATTCCGTAAAAAATCAATGTAGATTTTCTCATTAGCGACATCTGTGGGGATTTAGGGGAATGAAAGTGGCTTTGTACAGGCCGCATGGAAAGGCGCTTACAACTCATATGTGAAAGCTTTCCACGCAATTTAAACATACATACAACTTCCAAAAAATGAATAAGCATGGTATATTCTATCATGGGTGGAAATGGCGAATGTTACAATTGTGTAAAGTGATCACTTAAGCCAACCATAAAGATAGGTCATAAGTCCTATGTACACCCAAATGACTTCTATGCCTACTTTCCCATAATAAATATAGTTTCGTCTCTGTGAGATATCTATAATATACATTAATTGATTAATAATGTCTCTGTGACATAAATCCAGCACTGTTCTGAAAGATTTGAACAAACTCAAAATAATCTTCTTTCCTACTCTATTGTCAAATTTTTGGATATTCTTTACTATATCAATATTGTTTTCGCAAATAATTTACCGCACAAAGGGAAAAGGTGCGTAATGAAAATAAATAAAAAATAATCACTTACCTATAAAATGTTACATCGTATGCCTGGTCGGATCTCTCAGGTCCGCATACACTAACGCACGTACTGCCATTTTAAATTTTGAACGGATAGTTGTATGCCAACATGTGTTAATATTATTCGGAAAGAAATGCACACATAAATTAAGCATGTGCTGTCATGAAAACAGAAAAGTATTTATTATTTTTAAACCTATCTTGAATTTACACATCCTTTTTCAAATATAATCTCTAGTGCCTTTTTTAACAAACAAACACCCTCCTTCCGTCTGGCTAATCTACCTCTCTCCGAATAAATATATTAATGTGTGTTATATTTCCATACAAATTTTGTTTAGTTGCACTCTAGGTTCTTGAGAAAAATGTAGTGAACCCACCACCCCCTCAAAAATTTTCTGGTTCAAATTTTACATTTATATCATCATTTGTCATGGGACGTGGCTGTGGAAGACTCGTGAATACACTAAATTTAAAATTAATAAGACTTTTATTTACTTCCCAAAAAGTCACTGGACACGTTTAATTGGAATACCGTTCTTAATTAAATAGTCTTAAAATATTTTCCAGAATATTTCACACACTTATCTTTGCACTATTTTTAAATTTGCGTTAATTAATGCTGTTTCTATTGTTTTGATCACTTTCTAGCAAATTCTGTTCAATATTCGCACTCAGAAAAACTTTTCACCGCTGGTAGGAATTTAATTCGCTGTCACTGGAATATACATGCTGGTCACTCTGCGCTGTGCTCCATTGCTAATATCACGTTGGTTAAACACCACGAATGGCTGACCTGCCGTGCGCGCGCCAGCCTTTATATAGGTGACAACGTCTTCTAGATCCTTTGAGACCCCATGAAACCATTTAGTCGCCGCGAGAGACCTGTGGAGCTTTCTACACGATTCTAGAGTGTTGTAGGGCGTCCCAGAATGTTATGAAATTTTCTAAAGAATTCTATCGTGTTTTTATCCTTGAGAAGCTGTGGTAGAGTGCAATTATTTAGTTACGTTGTAGTTTCTAATACCTTTAATTTAGTAGTACATTATTTGTAAAAAAAATATTATTGAATCTGATTCCGATAGAAATTGCTAGTACATTATATAACCAGAATAATGTATCATAAACCTTTTGAAATTATTGTGGAATGGGATGTGTTTTATCATAATTTGTATCAAGCTTTTCATGTTGTATTCATGTAGACATCATTATTGAAGGATGTCATCGCAATATGTTTTCTCCAATAATACCTACAAAATGATAGATTTGAGCTCAATAACATGGAGGTCTATTACATGTACGTCACGTTATTAATTTGGTTAGATAATTCGATGCCTATTACATCACTCAATCAAAAGACCTTTTCATCCATTATGTAAAATACCTCTATTATATTTAAATCTATTAAACTTCAAATTATATATTTTTCTGAATAAATTAAAAAAATATATCTTTATTCAGAATATTTTGAATAAATCCAAATTTTTTAAGAAAACAATATTGGAATTTATCCAGAATGAGAAATCATTAATCAAGATATATCATAGATGTCTCATAAAGACGAAGGTTAATTTTATATGGGATGCAGGTATGGAAGTCTTTTTGGGCATTCATGGGATTTACGGCTAGCTTAAGTGATCACTTTACACAATGCAATGTTCACAATTCCACCCATGATAGACTACCGCATCTATAAAATTTTTGGTAGTTATATGTTTAACTTGCGCACCTTGTTTTTACTATCGCCACTCATTCCCATAATCCAGTACAGATGTATTGATAACGAGATAACTATATTTTAATAATATTTTAATTATATATTTAAATTTTATATTATATATATTAGGTCCTTACATATGAAATTGGCGTTTTGCCGTACTGGCAAATTTGATCTCAAATATCTTCTCTTTGGTTAGGAATTCCAAATCCAAATTTATACAGCTATTTACTCATGTATTTGTGTTTTGAAAATTATAATTCATTTGTTTTTTCCTCAATTGTTTTTTTCTTTGCGTCACTCAGTTTACAAAATGAAAAACTTGAAATATCGCGTTATTTACGAGTACGAGTTCCACCGTGGCACCAGTGCTGCAGAAACGGCTCGAAGGATTAATGATGTGTATGGCGACGGTGCCGCAAAAGAAAACACAGTGCGTTTTTGGTTCCAACGTTTTCGTTCTGGAACAAGCCCCGTGGACGGCCGGAGACCAAAGTTGATAATGAAGAATTGAAGGCTATTGTGGAAGCGGATCCATCGCAAACCACATCCGAGTTAGCTGCAGGCTGCGGTGTTAGTGATAAAACTGTTTTAATCCACTTGAAGCAAATTGGTAAGGTGAAAAAGCTTGAAAGGTGGGTACCTCACGAATTGAGTGAAGCAAATCAACAAACGCGCGTTGACTGCTGCGTTGCATTACTCAACCGGCACAATAATGAAGGGATTTTAAATCGAATCATTACCTGTGATGAAAAGTGGATCCTGTACGATAATCGGAAGCGCTCATCGCAATGGCTGAACCCTGCCGAACCAGCCAAACCATGCCCCAAGCGAAAATTCGACTCCAAAAAAGTTTACTTGTGACGTTTGGTTGGACTCGTGCCTGGTGTCGTTCACTACAGCTTTTCTTAAATCTGGCCAAAACGATTACGGCGTACCATCCACCGTACTCTCCGGACCTTACCCTAACAGATAACCATTTTTTTCGAAATTTGGACAACTTCTTGCAAAGGAAAAAATTCAACTCCGATGGGGCAGTCCAAACCGCCTTCAAAGATTTTATTGATTCCCGTCCGAATGGTTTTTTTAGTAAAGTGATCGATGAACTACCTATGAGATGGCAAAAGTGCATAGATAGCAATGGTACATACTTTGATTAAATAAATATATTATAATAAAAAAAAATCGGCTTTATGTTCCTCCCATACTAAACGCCAATTTCATATGTAAGGACCTAATATAACTAAAAAATATAAAACTGTAAAATTACTGCACACGTATAAATTGCGTGGAACCCAAGGTTAACAAACGATAATATCGTGCTATACTCATAAGTTATTTGTAATTTTAATGTTGTTTTACTGAATAAATTGTTGGACCTCTATATCCTGGACAATATCACTGGAAGGCGGCTTACGCTGCGGTCAGCTAAATCGGAGGCACTCTGCAACCTGGTAGTACCAAGGAGACCTGGAGCCACCAAGTTTGCGGAACGTGCTTTCAGCGTTGCGGGCCCAGCTATGGGGAATCAGCTGCCACCAGTGTTGCGATCTATGGAAAATCAAGAATCTTTCAAGAAGACCCAAAAACTTACTTATTCGGGATGTCGCATCTGTAAAGCGCCCTTGAAGCGTTTTTCACGCAAAAACGGCGCTATACAAACATAAACATGACAAAATAATATTCTTGCATGTAGCTTTGATATTTCCCAAAATATCAAGTTATATTCGTAGTTACATAGTATAGATTTGTGACATTTTTTCCATATTCTTTGATTAAATCTTTCAACCCAGGACCTTTATGTAATATACGTTATTATGTATATACGTTATATTCAATATCGTATTCGCACCCTTCATGCTTTACACGTCAACCCTTTTCACTATAATTTCGGGAATCCAATACGGTTACAGTCCTCGTGGTAATAATTTAATTCGAGCCATTATCTCAGAAATAAATTTAACATTTTGCGTATTTCAATATCGATCATCTCTGGACCCTCTCACGATCCATTACACTCGCCTCTGAATTTTCCGACGCTGTGTACCGACTGATGGTTTTAAAATTAATTTGATTAATTCGGTTCATTAATTCTGAAACCATTCGATTTAAATGCTTGCGCTGTCATCCCTTATGTGCACCAGAGGGGATGGTCAATTTCGGCGGATAAGTTGGTCTTCGTAATGTACGTGAATTGCTATATTAACTATCTACTATATAAATTATTTTGCTTAGTATTTGATATGTTCAATATAATTCAATGAATAATATTAACAGATAAACATTTAAAAATTGTATATGAATCTGTATCACACGTTTTAGTGATTTCAATGGATAGAGTCTAAGCGACCGTCCACATAATATGCGAATTCCATTCAAACATGTTGTCACGGGACTGTGGCTATAAGAGGCAAATCCCAATTATAATAATTTCGTTATCTATCTGTCCGTCCATCTGTCCGCCTGCGTAACGTCGTGTAACGTCCACAACTTTTTTATAGTAATCTTTTTTTCGAATTTTTTTTTCCAGTGTTTACGAGAATGGCCCAATCGGCTTCAGAGTGTATTGGTGTGCGTGCATAGCCCGTATCCTCTCCACACACACACATTCCATCAACCTCAATCCCAGCCCCCTTTTATTTTGATCTATTTTACTACTTACCTTTTTTGGTTTATTTGGTATTCGGTGTTTAGATTTTTATTAATTTATTATTTTATTTATTTTTCTCATATGACTGTATTTTTACATGCTTTAGCTCTATTCTATTTTTTTAATTTAATATTTTTCTTATTTTAGTTGATTTTCTCATAACCTTTCTTTTTTTCGGTACTTTTTTTTACTATATTTTGTTTAGTAGTTTTTATTTGATTAATATTATTATTTCTATTTTGATTTTGATAAATTATTTGACAATCAAGATGATTTGCTGCATTATTTTTCTGTTTTGTGTCATTATTGGGTTATTTGTCCATTACACCATGTCACTTTAAGCCATTGTACCTATTGCTGAAATTCCATAAATAAGTCAATTAAAGTCCTTTGACCAATCAATGGGAGTGGGTACCAAATGCACTTGGTTGACCAATCATAGATCAACAAAGCTTCAGGCGCGGGCGGGCCTTACCTTAAGTCGCTCGCCTACGTCATTCCTTCTTCGACCGTAAGATCTTAAGCGTGCGTTTAGCTTTTGTAACCTTCAAACTTTTTTCACATATGCGCCCCCATGGAATATAAATGAAAACATTTGAAAATACTTCAGAATTCATATTTTATATACCATTTTGATCTCAAATAGTTTATTTTGCCAGATTCGAGAAAAACACTAGTGAATGAAAAATTTTTATGTGAAAATAGTTATAAATACTTATTATTATATTAGAACTCTCTAGAATGTCTACGTCCAAGAAATCTCACTCTGTAATTTGGCTTTGCTAAATGTCACTTCGCTCGCGTACGGTTAACTTGAACTGCCCGAGCGCCCGGCGGCGTGTAATTTATAGCTTTGCCCCCACCGCCACATGCCTGCTCAATATTTCTCATGGGTACATGCTTCTTCTTTAAAATCTCAATAAATATCGCATAATTGATTATCGCAATAGAATTAAATTTTCACTAATCTGTACGTGAGAGAAGTTTATGCATAGATTTGTGAAAATTTTCTGGTAAAGGTAGATAGGGTGGTGAAAAAGATCAAATAAATAAAGGCTCTATAGCGCTTTGTAAAACGAGTAGCAAAAGCTGTGTAAATAAAAAAAGCTAATGTATAAAAAATATATCGAAAAACGTTTTTCATTAGAATCAATGGAATATTCATTAACACTAATTGCATGGCTGCTATCGAAGATTGTTGTCAAATTCAAATCAAACCATCAGCTATTCGAAAAATAATCTCGCTATATAGAAATACGCCCAATGCAAGCGCATCAATTGTGGACATCTCCATTCATTTTGAATTTGGATTTTTCATTACTGGGCACATCGAATACCATATTTTTTAGATTTATAATAACAATAATAGTTTGAGTAATTATATAGCTCCAGTTTCGTGAGTAGATATTCACCTCAAGGGCGCTTGATTTAACGATAACAAATAACAACGTTATCACTGCACATGAACATCTCTAAACTATCACTCTTATGTCTTTTTTATTAGTATTTTTATTGTATTTATTTTATTTTATACAAGGTATAAAGTATATAAAAATAATACGTAACTTATTATACATACTCAATCCAATATCCTAATTACAGTATTTTCAGCTTAATCCAGCATTTTGCATATATTTTTGAATCAATGTTCATGTAAGTACATTTGTTACAACGAGTGTTGCGGTTGTAATATAAATATGTGTGTGTGTGTTTATGTATGTGAGTTAATAACCTGTTCAAAGCTTAAGCAAATATTCAAAAAGTGTTACATTTAATTATAATTTACGTAACACCTTGGTGTAACACTCTAAAAAGAAATACATGGGAATTAATATCCTCATTTATTTTTGTATTGCGCGTTACGCGTTATCTGCATGCAGCTGCCTTGTTTGCAATTTTCGGGACACCAATTATCATGTTTACTCTGCCTGTTTTACTTGTTAGGACTTACCAATACATTGAATACCGGAAGATTCTCCTAGTAGGGTGAGACCTTTTATAATACCGCATTAGATCTTCAATCTATCAATGCGTTAAATCATTGTGAACCCGCCAAAGTCTCAATATCGCTTCGTTGCCAATTCTGATGAGCTAATATTAAAAAAGCACCTTAAGTTTCAACGAATGTCAGAGATTTCTTTACCCTTTTCTTTACTTGTATTAGCTAAATTAAGCTACAAGGATGCATGGTCAAAAAATATTAATACCGACTAATAATATTTACGCCGTTTGCGTGAAGCATTCTGAAAAAATGACCAGAATTAGACATTAAGGCAAAATCACTAAACGATGTGAAAACGATCTCTATATCAAAGAGTGAGTTTCAGAAGTGTTTAAAGGATAAGAAAAAATGCTTTCGTGAATGTAGTATAACTAAGGGGGATTATTTTGAAGGGATCATATAAATAAATTATTGTTTATCAAATTATGGGTTATGAAAATATCAATCAATCGTATTTTTAAATTCTAACAGAGTTCGTACTAAAACATTTATGTTTCAACTTTCCTGCCTTACTAATTTACATTAGCAATAATTTACATATTTAGTTATTATTCTACTTCGAAAATGTAAGCAGTGTTTTCCTCAGCACGGGAAAAGTGTACATATGATAGGATTATCTCTTTACATACGATACAAAACCTTTCCAATAAGAAATAATACATTTATCAAAAAAAAATCACCTTGATAGAATAAAAAGGAAAAAATACACAAAATGAATATAATAACAAAAAAGGTCTAATTATGCGTAACAAAAATACATAACAATATAAGATTAGATTTATACGGTTGAAGAAAATATAGATTTCTGCACTACTGCATATATTATCAAATCTGAATTTTTAAAAGTGCAAGTTACATTCAGCATAGGTTATATTATTGGAAAAACATTATAGGCTCTTAGTGATTTAATGTTTTTAGTGAATGAATCATTTATAAGAGTGCAGGGCTGCCAGTCATGTTATTATATATTTGCAAGAGGAAAATTAAGTCAGGTTTTTTGGCCGGTTTGATAAGGTTATGGATATATTATCATAATCTCAATTATTTCTTCCACTCCTGATGGCGCTGTTTCTATGCATTTTTCTACCTCTAGAGTAGATAGATAGAAGATTGAACTTTTCCCGTCAGGTGGGAAAATTAATTTTTAGACCTTTTCTTTTAACTCGTAGCATCTGCTTGTCTGCCGAGAAAATTTTGGATCGATTTTTAACCCCTTTCCCGTGATCCAATCGAGCTGAAACTTTGCAGGCAGACTCGTGGCGATAATAAAAATAATCTAACAAATATTCGTTAAAAAAATTTAATTATAGTATAATTTTGGATTTTTCGAAATTTTAATGTTTTTTTCAAATTGGAAACCATACAAATGAGAAAGGAGCCCGACGCGTGGAGAAGGCGCGAAACCTATTTCAACTAATCTGACTCGAGCCATGGGTCCGATCAGACGGTTTCATCGACGCCGTGCCCCCCTATACCAATTATTACGTTTTCAATATTCTATAAGTTTTAACGATAATAATATACGTGGAATAGATTTTCCACATGAACTTAAAGCAAGAGGAATATATTGATAGAATATCAAATTGGAAACAATACAAATGAGAAAGAGAGTATATTAAAAACCTGTTTTTTATGGATTAGTTTGTATAGTGTATGTAGGTTCACCAAATGAATACAATAAACTGATTATGATATTTATTTCACGACTTAAATAATTAGAGTGACTCTGTTAGTTCAAGATTCAGAGTAATAATGACGCATTTCTAACTGGCTTTATCGATTTTATATTAAAATACAAACAAAGCAAATGAAGGAATTGACGTTGAATACAAAATAGACAATAGATATTCTCAGCCATTGGCCTGTCCCCCGTGAGATATTTATAAATATTCTATATATAGTTCAGACTTGAAATAAGAGTTCGTTAACATTTAGAAAGAGTTCGTTGATTCTTAATATTAGCAATTAGCGTGGGCTAGCATAAAATGCGGATCTTGCGTGTTTCAAATCAAAGATATTTTAACAGTACATATATTATTCATTATAGTTGTCTTTATCATAAGGCTTCACAGCATCCTTCAGGAAAGGCTCAAGGGATTCACCGCAAGGGATGAAATAATGAACGTAAGTGCTTTTGCTCAATTTCTTATTTCGCCAAAGCACGTAGGGTTTTCCCACAATCTTACCGTAACTTGCTAAGATTGCTTTTTCATACGCAGCGCGTGAGTATGTGAACTAACAATTGATTTCACGAAGTTTGCTTTTGCAATACCCCTTTTTTAAATACGACTCGATTTGTATCACCTCAAAAAATTCTTTTCATGCCATAGACATCCTGATAATTGCTGAAAAGTCTTGTTAAAAAATTTAACAACCTACGAACGTATACAAGAAGATGTATGAAAGAGTAAGTAGCTCGAATAGTGTGCTGTGTCGTTATATTTTCAACGCTCCTAATTTCATCTCGCATCTTCCATCGTGAAATATAATGCTTTAAGCTTTTGAATTTTGTGTCAAAAAATAAGATGCCATATTGTTTTATCCATATTTTTGAACAAGAAAAAATATTTTAAAAAGTTTATGTCTTCTAAGAGAAAAAAACAAAATGTCTGAATTTCTGTGTATAATTTATAATTATAATAAGAAACACGAGGAGAAAATAATATTTGTTCTCAGTTTTAATTAAATAGAAATAAAAAGGAATACCATCATGAATATATATGAATTTAAATCATCACATTAAAAGTATTAGGTCTGTGAATCCCAATTTTTAAGTTACTATAAATAGTATTTAGTATTTCACTGAAGACACGCAGGTTTAGTACTGTTTCGGTCATTGCTTTTAATGATATTCCAGTTACTTTTGAGTAAAACTGTTATATTTAAGTAAAACTTCGGCAATAAACGATAAAATGTTGTGTAAAAACTATTGTCACGTGTCGTGGCTAGGGAGGAACGAATGAAAACAATTAATGTAAATCTATCAATTTATAACTTGATTAGTCAATGTAAAAAGTCACTTAACACGAATTAAACTTAAAGCTGTTCTTAAATCTACACTATTTCACAATATATCACTTGTATATAAACTTGTTATTATCGCTGATTACGTATTAATCATGCGTAGAATATTAAATTCTCGCACATAGAAGTCGCTCTTATTTATTTCACCAATTACGTCTTCGCTTGATTATTTCGCTTTATTTATCACTTCGAATATCTTATGACTGGCCATCCTGGCCTCGCGGCTCGCAGCCGACTTTGCACCGAAGGAACTGTCAAACATGACAACAAATCTACACTGCGCCTCAGCGTAGTTCCGTATTTATACCCAAATGTTGATATTTTTTTGATATATTGTTGAAATGTTGATAACTTTCTAGGTTATTGTTGTATTAAGGAAAAGGTTTTTGTCACTTCTTGGTTTTTCCAAATGTTTCTATACATTTCGCGAATGTTGTAGATAATTGTAGATTTTTGTAGACCGTTCTCGACGTTTCCATAGTGATGTACCAAGTCCCATATTATCAGGGGTTGGGACAGTGCCTAAATTTTTTTAAGCATCTCGTAACACTATTATATTTGAGTAAGACTTCGGCAGAGAATGAAAAAATGTTACATCTGGTCAATTCGCTTATATGGCTGTGAAACATGGACTCTGAAAGTTAATGTTATGAATCGGTTGGAAGCATTCGAAATGTGGATACACCGGAGATTGCTTCGAATACCATGAAGCGATATGGTCAGCAACACGGAGGAAAAATATCGCCTCCTCCAACTACTACTAGAGGATAAGATAAAAGGAAGCCGGGAAGTTGGTAGAAGGTAAATGTCTTGGCTGCGCAATATCAGAGTGTACTGGAATAAGACAGGTTTTGTATACATTTTGGGCAGCGCAGGACAAAGAGGTTTTCGCACTCCTATCCCCAAGTAATCTCCAACGTCGGGGGGACCTGATAAGGCACAAAATGAAGTACAAACTTTGATGTCGTTTATTATTATAACTATTTATATTAAAACCTCCTCGAACCCAGTGTCGCCTATAGTAGACAGATCGACAGTTGGAAAAAATCTTTCAGATCAATGTTTGGTAAGCTAACCATTAATACATATTATTAGTGGTATTTTGAATCCCAAAGAAATATTTTAAGAACTATAGGTACTGTCGGCAGCTTTTGTTGCCCAGTGGGTATGATACTGGCTTTTTACACCGAGAGTTCCGGGTTCGCTTTTCGGTAAGGGTACAGTTAATCTATGTGATTTACTCAAGCCTAGGTATTTTGTGATGTGTTTTGCTCTATTATTTATCGGTAAGGGTACAGTTAATCTATGTGATTTTCTCAAGCCTAGGTATTTTGTGATGTGTTTTGCTCTATTATTGTCCTATTGGCCTATTGGCCTGTTGAAGCGTAAAAAAAATGGAAAAAATTTAAAGGACCGATTTTGATTATCCTTTGGGTCGGAGGAGGATAATTGTGGACTAGCTCTGTTTTACCCGGTGGGTCTAGTTTTAGATCTAAAAACATGTAAACGTATCGATAGAAAGTTTGAAGGTGTTAATTTATTATCTCATTTTAAAGAACTGTAATTTATTTTTGCACAAACAATTCAGACAATCTTGAGAACCTGAAAACATTAGACAATTATTTTTCATATCCACACACCAAACCGCAAGCACGACGCTAATCTACCTAACCCGGACATTAAGTTTTAAATGTCTTCCGTTTTAAACGGGCAATCATTTTTAATATCCTTCTCCAAACCGCATCGTCTTCTTCAAACTGTAATTCAATTTCATTCCTGCCATTAGCTTGGTGTTTCAGGCCATGGCTCCAGTGGCGGGCTGGGTCGAGGCCACGCTTTGGAGACGTGGCGACGAAAAAAATGTGCATTTTACCCTCTTTTGCTGACTTTCCGGTGAATAAAACTGAAGAATTTCATTAAAGTAATGAGATTGCTGCCGTGGATTGCCAACTTTTAAAATATTTCTCATAACCATCTTGGTTTGCTGTTATTGAAATGCAAACTGAGATGTTAATTCAAGTACGAGTGCTGACGTAAATCAAGTGGAAGTAATATTTGTACGCAGTGCTTGCCTGTGTTTTTCAGCTGTCGTGTCCAAACGAAAAATAATTTTAATAAATATGCAGCTTTTTGGTAAATTTTTAAATAATAGATTTTTTGTAATGAATTTGATATTGTAATAAAATACACTCAAACGTGTCGATTTTGTGGTCATGGCATTCACATTGTTAGTAATATTAGGTCCTTACATATGAAATTGGCGTTTAGTGTGGGAGGAACATAAAGCCGATTTTTTTAATTATAATATATTTATTTAATCAAAGTATGTACCATTGCTATCTATGCACTTTTGCCAATCCATAAGTAGTTCATCGATCCCTTTACTAAAAAAACCATTCGGACAGGAATCAATAAAATATTTGAAGGCGGTTTGGACTGCCCCATCGGAGTTGAATTTTTTCCTTTGCAAGAAGTTATCCAAATTTCGAAAAAAATGGTAATCTGTTGGGGCAAGGTCCGGAGAGTACGGTGGATGTCTTAGACATTCCAATTGAAGCTCCTCTAATTTGGTAGCCGTCTGTTGTGCAGTGTGTGGTCTAGCGTTATCATGAAGCAGCAGTGGCCTAGAGCGATTAACCAGCCTCGGTTGTTTAGCAGCTAGCTTTTCCATCATGGTTTGCAGTTGCTGACAATAGACATCTGCCGTAATCGTCTGGCCAGATTTAAGAAAGCTGTAGTGAACGACACCAGCACTAGTCCACCAAACGCTCACAAGTAACTTTTTTGGAGTCAATTTTCGCTCGGGGCATGGTTTGGCTGGTTTGGCAGGGTTCAGCCATTGCGATGAGCGCTTCCGATTATCGTACAGGATCCACTTTTCATCGCAGGTAATGATTCGATTTAAAATCCCTTCATTATTGTGCCGGTTGAGTAATGCAACGCAGCAGTCAACGCGCGTTTGTTGATTTGCTTCACTCAATTCGTGAGGTACCCACCTTTCAAGCTTTTTCACCTTACCAATTTGCTTCAAGTGGATTAAAACAGTTTTATCACTAACACCGCAGCCTGCAGCTAACTCGGATGTGGTTTGCGATGGATCCGCTTCCACAATAGCCTTCAATTCTTCATTATCAACTTTGGTCTCCGGCCGTCCACGGGGCTTGTTCTGCAGGTCGAATTTCCAGAACGAAAACGTTGGAACCAAAAACGCACTGTGTTTTCTTTTGCGGCACCGTCGCCATACACATCATTAATCCTTCGAGCCGTTTCTGCAGCACTGGTGCCACGGTGGAACTCGTACTCGTAAATAACGCGATATTTCAAGTTTTTCATTTTGTAAACTGAGTGACGCAAAGAAAAAAACAATTGAGGAAAAAACAAATGAATTATAATTTTCAAAACACAAATACATGAGTAAATAGCTGTATAAATTTGGATTTTGAATTCCTAACCAAAGAGAAGATATTTGAGATCAAATTTGCCAGTACGGCAAAACGCCAATTTCATATGTAAGGACCTAATATATGTAACCTGCTGAATAAATTTTAAAATGAAATATTTCCCTACAAAAATGTGATAAAAAACGCAAGAGAAGATATGAGAAAAAATGATGAAATTTGCTCATTCTGCTAGACGATTGCCTTAATATGTTTTTGATAAAAAAACTTTTTAATAGGGGTGGAAACCTCAAAGCGCGTAAGTAAATATAAGATATTGTTTAAAATTGTCAGTTTATATAAATACAAAGTGTTTTAAAATCATGAAAAATGTAAAAATGTCTTGAAAATTTAACCATTTATAACTAACTTAGTATCACGCCATTTCTCTGTGGGGGTAGGCAGAGAGGATAGAGATTCATACATCTTCGCATGCAAGCTCGATGGTTGTTGAGGCATCTACCATCGCGCTCTACCAAAGCTGTACAATTTTGTGGGACACTTCAAACTATGAATATAAAAATAAAATGATGTGAGGGCCAACAGCGTTCCTTAACCCATTAAACGCCGCTACCAGTTCTCGTTGTTCAATTTTCATGAAATTTGAGAATATGTTCTAAAACTATACCTTAAAGAAAATTTCGTCAAAAAAATATGGAAAAATCTTTTAATTTGGAAAATTTGAGGTGTTGCATTTTCGCAACGTCAGCGAAATAGGGGGGTAAGCGATAAAGGTATGAAACAAAACATGTACAGTTTTTAGGACATTTATTTCTCAAGATACTTATACAATATTAAGAAAAAAATTTATTTGTTTAATAACTAAACATATTACTTACTTATGAAGATAAAACGTAAACTGGATATATAAAACTTATTCTTCTTTCTTTTTCTATTTTCCTTTGTGGTACGCGTTTCATGACATTTATGATGTAAAGCGACATTGCACAATTCACATATAAAATATGTTTGGGAATAACACCCTGCATCATTTTCTATTTTAATTTCTTTTTTAAAAATGTTGAGTGCCTGGATTTGGACCTGATGATGTTAAAAATCTAAATGGTTTTCCTATGCACAATAAGTTCTCTTTTGATGATTTCATAAATGTGGGTGCTATAAGTCTTTTAAAATTTAAAAGGCACTTATTTTCTTCAGGATGAACCATTTGATAGTTTCCATGAATTACATACTGCCACATCACAGATGTTTAAAAATATGGCCCACCACCACTTTTTACCGCGAACTCTTATTTTTAGTTGGAAACAAAGTTGATTTATTAAACGATTATATTGTGTAACAGCATTCGGTTGAGTGATTGTTACACAGTTTTTTTTAAATATTTAATTAGGTACCTTGATATATTTTTAATTGGTTCAATCCCATCACAATTTGAAGCCACTATCCTTTCATCGAACAACTACAATCACAGTTTTCTTTTCAAATCTATAATCGAATTCACCCCTTTCCATTTTTTAAAATTTCTTTGGAGGATTTTAACGATCCAATATTCTTAAGACGATTTTCTCTTATTGTGCCAGTGGCGAAAAACAAATTATTCCTCAAATATGTCATAAGGGGGATAGATGTAAATAAATTATCAAAATAAACAATGTGATGAGCTGGATTTTCTAAATTTTTCAGAAGACCCGTCACATTTCCTCCAATAACCTAATTATAAATGTTTGAAGGCTCTAACAAAAGTTTTCCCCGTATATAGATCTAAAGCATAAATGTATCCATCTGATGAAGCTAATGTCCAAGACTTGGCTGTGATTTGGACCATTGCATTTTCCTTGGCTCGCCTCGCCTGGCAAGTTGAACACTGAGATGTAGAAGGTTCACTCACCAACCTTTTTGAATTTACTTCCAAGGTTCCTGCTTTATCCTTGAGTACATGGTTATATATGTCTTTGTGTAAATCATTATCATCAAAGTCCTCTTCGTCGGTAAGTTCGGAAACTTCAGGAGGTAAAATAACTACATCTGGAATATCTTTTTCTTCATTACTATCAACATTCCAGTTCTATTCAATAAAATCAGCAGCCTCTTATGTGGTAAAAAAATCTTTTTTATTCATCCTAAAGCAGAAAATTACGATATTAAAATTCGTTGATGGCATTCGTGCGTAAAATATTGGAATGGATTTTACCCCCACATTTCGCTGACGTTGCACTGACGCAACGGCCAAATAATTCGTATTGTATTTGCACTTTATAAGTTTTTAATTTTTACAAAAATTATTAATTATTAAATTTCATATATTTTTTAAGAAATGATAAAAAAATGTTAAAATATTTTGCAATATCTTAAAAATATAATGTATTCAAAAACAGCTTACCTGAGTGTCGCGTCGTGTCCTTTTTTGAAGACCTCTGAATTGTAACTAAATATAATATATTTATACCTGAACCTATTTAAGGGAATAATAAGACCTTGACAATACACACCTAAGCTAATTACGGAAATTCCTTACCGAATTCTCAGAATATGACCTGTTCAAATAACCGTTGCGCTGCCGCAACGTCAGCGAAAAATGGGTTAATATTGTCTTGCTTGGCTACGGAAGGCCCGATTATTTGTAATAAATTGTCAAAATCAGTTGTTGTCATTCGAGTGAAATTGACAAAAGATCCGTCAGACATTCGAAGATCGCATAGAATATCCATCCTTCTTTCTCTTTGCAGTAAATAATTTCGCACCCACCACCTTTTTCTCCTCTTACTTTTCAATAAACTCGTTAAAATAAATAGATACGCAGCTGTCATCACAACCTCATCGGGCAGCAAGTGTAAATAGATACGCAGCTGTCATCATAACCTCATCGGGCGACATTTCCGCGACAAGTGATATGTGTGTCCCGGTGTGTACACGTCAAATGACCGCATCATTGTCCCCGAAACATGAGCGTAGATGTTGATGCGACATGCCGCGCGGAATGTTTCGCGATTTGTCCCCAAGCGAATACATGGCTTTAGACTCATCTTAAAAAGCACAGTCACATCACGGAATACCTTTAATTTCAAACGTGTAAAATGAATGTCCAATTTTAATAACTGCTTCAATATATAAAGCCTTTTATTTATATTAATATTTTTTATTTTGAACCTACTATTAAATTTCATTGTATTTTTTCAAACTCCCTACTACAAAAGAAGAGATATTAAATGCTAATTGTAATTAAATGCTTGAATTGTAATGTTCTGTAAGAAAAACTCGCTTCAGAAAAGAGGATTTTCTTGAATTTTAATGTAACTATTGCAATGAGAATCGTGAGATTTGGGTATTCTATTGTTTACAGTATGTATATATTTCTTAAATGGGTATTCAGTGATTTTTGTCAACAATGGCTCTTAAAAGCTTCCAGGACTACTCAGAAAAATAGTTTTTAGTTGTGTCAGTGTTTTAGGAATGTGATGCGTTAAAAATAGAACAGAATAATATAAATGTTGAACATAATATATGTAGAGATGCGAACACGGAATACCTGTCACATCAATATTCTTACTATGTATTTTCAAATTAAGCTAATCGCTTGTGCTATGAAAATAGAACTAACTTGCCGGTCTAGAGTGAGGTTCGAACCCGCGACCTTTGGATCACGAGGCTAGAGTCATAACCACAAGACCAACAAACTGCCCATATTGTTTTAGCTGTAGACATATACTTAGTGACAAAGTGGTTGGAAGTTTGAGCCTCGTCCTGTGAGAAAAAAGGTATAAATATGATAAAAACAATACATCATCATTTTCATCCCCTTGTCCTAGTGGGGTCGGGGACACAAAAACTCGACAAGGTGCTTCCATATTCCCCTGTCTTGCGCAACTTCCACATGAGTCAACTAGTTTAGACCCATTCTGTTTTCATGTACATTTTTTTTCTTCTCTTCTCTGATTCTCCCAGCTTAATCTGGGGCGACCCACCGGCCGTTTTCTTTCCGGGGTTGCCAAGAGGATCCTTCTTGGTATTCGTTCCTCTGGCATTCTTAGCACATGTCCAAGCCGCCTCATTTGTGATTTTTCTATGTGTAGAAGTAGGGGCTCCATGCAGAGTGTGTGCCTTATGTCGACACTTCTCACTCTGTCCATTAGTGTGACTTCCGCTATTCCCCTTAGAAAACTCATCTCAGCGGCCTGGATCCTAGTTCTCACTCTCTCCGTCAGGATCCAAATTTGATGGCCATATATTAGGTGGGCCTGTACACAGATTTGAAAACAGTCAATGTTGTCTTGACACTAAGCTCGGATTTTCTTATCTATATAGTGAATGTAGAACGTACTACAGGTCGTTTGACTAAAGCTGGCATGTACACGTATTTCCCGCCCTGTCACCTGTGCAAGCGCACGGGGTGACGTCGCATTGCATACGGATCTCGAAAAATCTCTCTGTCTCTCTCGCACGTGGTCAAGCTTATGAGCATGACAGAGACTGTTATTGTTTTTTTTTTACTACTATTACGAAATAATACTAAATACACAAAATTAATTATTTCTCGACGGCCGCGTATCAAATTTGAAAAACGTGATTTTTTCCCAGTAGAGAAATCCCCTGGTGACCTGTCGTTCCATTTTCAACTCAAAAACATCACGGATTATATTTTAAATCAACAAACAAAACAGAAGTTTTTCTGCCATCAAAATCGTATACAATAGTTGTAGATGTCGCCTCGAACGCGTGTTGCGCAATCGAAATTCAAATATTCCGTCATTCAAGGTCACGCACAAAGTGCGCGGGAAATACAATTTATTTTTTCGATTTTCGATTTATTTGTACACGTATACACAAATATATACGATATGTTTTGCGATATTTGTCAGTTTTTCTTGGTTTATGATTCAATTGAATACTAACAGTGATTTATTAACAAAAATACACGCAATTTTGTTGCGTTTATTTGAAATATGTGTGTATGTGAAAGTGTATCATATTTATGTGTTATGAGTGCAATGTCCCGTCGTGTGCCGTGCAACAAAATATACCACACAGAAGAAGATTATTAGGTAGGCATCAAATAATAATAGTAGTGCTGTCTCTAATAAACAAATAAAAATAAATTATTATTTTTCGTATAATGTTGCGCTGGCAACAGTATCGGAATTGAAAAAAAATTTTTTTTTTTACTTCAACGATAATGTGTGTGTTTTTTTTAATATACGCATGTTTTCATGGTTTTTTCGTAAAAAGAAAAATCACAAAAAATTCAGAAAATCTTTGGCCTTGGTGATTTACTTTTATCTATGTTTATTATCATTCGTGCCGCGGTAATCGGCACATATTCTCTAATATCTCAGTAAATTCTATCTTACGATTCCAGTAAATAGTCATACTATTGGCAAGACGTAGTTTTTTATAAATGACAATTATTTTAAAAATAAATTAAATAAAATTCAGGGCGGCATTTGCCGGGCGGCCGGCGAGTCTATTACTCTTGACATGTTCAGTGACGTTTGGAGAAAGATGCGACAATATGAGGAAAAATATATGGAACTCGAACCAAAACTAGATAATTTCACTGATGGACTTGTAATAAGAGTAGGACATTCCGATAGTGAATCATCAGATTCTTCTAGTAATGAAGATTTAAGCGGCGTAGAAGAATTGATTTGCGATTCTGATTTGTAACAAAATAAATATTATATTTCTTACAATATCCCATTGTTTATTTATTTTATACACGACCCACCCAATTGACTCAAAGATTTTAAAAACGGTGGTTTAACATAACAACCCTTTGATAAAAGTAGATCATGTGGCAATGAAAACAAACATTCATCCATCATTCATCTGCATTAATCCGTTTTCTGAATTCTGAACTAAGCAATGATGCTATTTCCTGTATCTTGGCAGATATTGTATAAGACGCCACGCCGTTTTTTTGACGTTTTATGTTTGACAGGTTTGAAATCAATGAATTCAATCAATTAGAAAGCTAATTTTTCATAATTGTGAATAACTTAAGGTTTGTTTACGCGATAGAGCTTTTTGATTGATTAAATTCATTAATTTCAAACATGTCAAACTTAAAACATCGAAATTGGCGGCAATACAACACCTGTCAAGATTGCGATAAAGATTTGACATCTCAGTATTGCTATTTTCAGAAGAGCATAGATTGTTATACTAAGTGCCTTTAAAAACATTGCATTTTTAATTGGTTAAAATAATATAGAACGATTTATTTATAGATGTTGTATAATAAAATTGTATTGGCCGGAAATCTGTGTACGTGCCAGCTTTAGATAACGTACATAGAGAATAGAATCGCACTATACAGAGAATGTAGAACACCGATTGGCGGGAAATCTGTGTACGTGCCAGCTTTAGATAACGTAGCTGTACATAGAGAATAGAATCGCACTATACAGAGAATGTAGAACACGGCTGCAGCTCCGATTCTTCTATCTATTTCACTTTCCTGTCTAAAAACAATATGTGTTAACAAATATTTCAGATCTGCTGATGAGGTGTTGCACATTGTAAGTTGTTTGTTGGGAGCTTTGCAGAGGGCCCGTTCAGCACTTGTTTTGCCGAAGAAAAAAACCATTGACGAACTCATGAAGAGCCGAAATATGGTTAGTATTGTATATGTATTAGTTTATTCTGTATTTTTACAACTTAATGATATGTATTCTACTATTGTGTTTTTTTATAATTTTTTTCAGAAATCCTTATCTCCTAATTTGCCGGAGGACCTCGCAATATCATTTTATATACAATCTCATAAGTTGGTATTTGCTGCTTATCAACTGAGTTCTGTACACGGAACTATGGGCTATGATTCATGTCAAGCAGATTGTGCAGTCCCTTGGCTGAATGAGGTTCTGTGGCTTCTCACGGCAGCTTTACAGATGTGCCAACAGTTAAAAGACAAGGTATTATTGATTTCCCTCTTTTTAGGACCTTTATTAAACTTAATTAAAAAGTAACTACCATCCAGTTTGAAAGAACCGGCCCTAAGTGATTCTTCAGCAAAGTTACAAATTTATCTGTTCTTATCCTCAGCCAGTTTCAAAATTTATTTATTTATTTAATATTCACGGAGGACCAACAGCACAACAAAGAAGCATAGAAAACATTAATATAATATAGAGGGCCAATTATAGGTCTCCACTTTTAGAAATATATTAATAATGATAAATATGTTATGAAATAAACTTTCGCATGTTAAGAATAATATAACAAGAAAGAATAAAAATTTAAACAAAAGAAAAAGAGACTTAAGCCATGTATTCACTAGGGGACAAATCGCGAAACATTCCGCTCGGCATGTCGCATCAACATCTACGCTCATGTTTCGGGGACAATGACGCGGTCATTTGACGTGTACATACCGGGACTCGCATATCTTGTCGCGGAAATGTCACCCGATGAGGTTACGATGACAGCTGCGGTATCTCATTTGGCGAAAACGGGGTTCCGCGCAATTCGAAATGTTTTTTGGGTTGCAATTTCAAATTAACGAGGTTTTACTGTAGTAAATTGAATATTATTAAAAACAAGGTCCTTTTTGCAAATAATTAGAGTTTTCCAGACGTCGCGGAAATATATCGCCCTATGAGGTTACGATGACAGCCGCGTATCTGTTTATGTTAATGAGTTTATTGAAAAGTAAGAGGAGAATGCGAAATTATTTACTGCAAAGAGAAAGAAGGACGGACATTCTATGCGATCTTCGATCGGTACAGCTCGATGAGTTCAAGAACGATTTCATTTCCCCGCATTGTCATCTTGACAGATACAGCGCATGCGTATTCACTTGTAAACATACCACGTGATACTGACGCTCCGCGGAATGTTGCAGTGAGCTTTCTCATAATGCCGCGCTATGTTGTGCGCGACGTCGCGGAACGTGCAACGACGTTGCAAAGTCACATAGGCTCTATGCCGCGCGTGCTGTTGAGGGACAATTTGTCCCCTAGTGAATACATGGCTTTAATTATTAGCAGAAAAACTTAGGCATATTAAGAATAATACAACAAGAAAGAATAAAAAAAATTAAACAAGAGAAAAAGAGAAAGAAAGAGAGAAAATTAGTAAGCAGAAATAGAATAATACAACAAGAAAGAATAAAAAATTTAAACAAAAGAAAAATAAACTTAATTATTAGCAGAAAAACTTAGACATGTTAAGAATAATACAACATGAAAGCATAAGAAAATTTAAACAAGAGCAAAAGAGACTCAATTAGTAGCAGAGAAATTTAGGCATGTTAAGAATAATACAACAAAAAAGAATAAAAAATTTAAACAAGAGAAAAAGAGACTTGATTAGTGTACAGAAAAACTTGGCATGTTAAGAATAATACGACAAGAATGAATAAAAAGAGAATAATAAGAATAATAAGAGTGGACGAGAGAAATGTCGCCTATGTTACCCACCGGATCCTAAAGCATAAGTATACAAAATTTGTGTAGAGACAGACATTGAGTTTTATAGGTATAGATTTATTGTTTCTAATTTTAGGTCATTTAACATTTTTGTTATTTTTGTTGTTTTATTACACTTCAATATTATACGCTTTGTTTTGTACTATTTGAAGTTTCTTTAGCATTCCTTCGTTGCTTATAAATAATATACTGGAACAGTAATCAATGTGCGGGAAAATCATAGTATTAAATATTAATAAACTTGGTTTTTTAGTTATTTATGTATCTTCTTATTCTTACAAGTAGTACTTTTTTTTTGCAATTTTCTTCACAAAATATTCAATATTTTTTATAAATGTTATTTTTGAATCTATAATTACAGCTAGGTATTTTATACTATCTACGTTTTTTAATATTTTATTTTCTAGTTTCAATCGTAAAATCAATCAACGATGATTTGTACGAGTTTTTGGACATTTTCTATTGTTAATACAAGATTTTTTTATAAAAAATGTCTCATGCAAAATCAAAGAATGTTTTATAGACGTACCACCATAACTTAGCGTGCAAAGGAGGGCGTCACTGTCGCGTAACAGAAGTTGCCAGGGTGTAAATTTATTACACAATACATAATGAACTGAATGTCCGGTAACCAGTGTCAGAGCCTTCAATAGAAATTTGGTCGGGTAACAGCGCGCTCCGCGGCGGCCGCTCTATCTGTCAAACTGTCAGACGGTAATATCGGTTCATTATTTGCTTTTTCAGCTTCGAAAAACTTTAATACTTCATTGGCAATTGTTCTTGCACCATCCTGGACTGTTTTGGATGTTTTGAACATAATAATTCAGTATATATTGGTAATCAAGATGACACAGTTCGCGCCTAAAGACGAGAATGAACTGAATGACAGGGCGAGGGGTTACAGCCGGGTGCTGGCGGGGCGGGTTTTAGTTCCAAACTCGCTGCACGCCAATTTATGTTGGGCAGGCAATAATTCACAACGTTTTTCTGTTGTCTATGGTTTGCATGAATGTTTGGTGTTATCCATGAATAATTTTTTTTTATTATTTTATAATGTTTTTTTCTTGCTTATGTTTTGAGCTTTGGCCTTAGATAGATCGACTCAAATGTCAAAATGTATGGTGAAATATTCGAAAATTTAATATGTATAACTTTTTGAATTCTTGATAGAGTGAAACTTTTTTAATTCTTGATTGGCAATCAATTTTAAATCAGGGTACTCAACTATATTGAGGATATTTGCTCTCAAAAAAATCGGCAATGGTCCCCATAATCTTCAATTAGCCCAGATGTTTATATAATTGTTTTTTTCAGATTTGTGTGTTTTCTCAGTATAAGGACTTTACTGTTGGATCACGATCTGCCTCAGCCATATTCTACTAATCAAGAGAAGTCCTGCCACGAGATGGAGCCACTTCTCTTCTCTCGGTCAATCATTACAGGCCTGAATGCCTTATGACTGTAATGTCTGTTGTTAATTTTGTTGTAAGTTATTAAAAAAGTTATTTGTAAGTAATTAAATCTTACCCTACTTAATTAACCGTTGTACGTTTCTCGTTACAGATTAAGAAAATAGTTTTTCTAAACTTATAAGCTATTTTCACAGCCCTTGTTTGAATTGGTAAATAAGGAAAAATTTTTATGAAGTTTAATTTAATAATCACATAGGTACCATTCTTTGTATCTCTTTATTAATAAATTATCCACTCATAAAAATATCTGCTCTTTCCCACCATTAAAAGTTTTTTCATTTAGTTAATTATGCCTTAAAGATTTAATAGTCAACATTATGAGTTGTCATTAACTGCTTGTATTCTTGTGTATTGTAAAGGAATTGAGCGTAACACTAGACCGTAAATATTAAATTATTTAAGCACATGGCCATGAATTACTTTAAAATAATAAGCATCTCACTTGCTTGAAGATGTCTTTCTACCAATATAGTCAGAAATATAATATATGCCGTTCAAGTATTTGGTGAAAAAAAAAGTCTTTAGATAGCGTGTTAAAATGTTAAAAATGTGGAGTTTTTTAACACTTTTTGTTACAATACAACTTGGATGCTTAAATTAGAGTTTTTCGATATATTTCTTTAGTTTTTCGGCATCTGGTAGTTTTTTTGTAAAATTAAAATTAATTAAAATGTTCATTGATAAATATGCACTAATAGGCATCGCAATAGGTATTTATTTCTCAATTTTATGTACACAATTACAGTACATAATAAACATCTTAGATTGACAATTTTTGTCTATACTGCTATGTTTAGCCTAAAATACAGTGTGTGATAAACATAGGTAGATCACAGGCGACCAAAGCATGACTTTCCTAAGCATATATTTTTAAAAGAAACCGAAATACGATATATATCTCGTTATATTCCTATCACAATAATTAACATATTATTCAGATTTTAATATTTCCTAATATTCTGGCAGATAAATAATAAATTTTGATTTTTTTTTCCAAATACATATATGTTTAAATAAAAGTCATGTTTCTTGTTCTCACTGCACGCCTCTGGCAGATAATATATATTTGTTACACTTTTGCAAAGCTGTGTCATTATTTTTTGTCACTTGAGCAATTGTTAGTTAATGTGGGCTTATGATTTTTTTGATATTATTTGTTGTTTTCAGTGAGTTTATTATTAAATTAATTTTTATTTTATTAATCTGTTATTCAATATTTATTACATCTGTGAATACAACTTATAGGTAATTAAAAAATATTAATGAAAATATTTACAATTTCAATAAGTAAATCATTTACAATTTTGGAACTGGGTCTTAGCATTGTTTACTATAAAATTAGAATTAATTTGCCTGATGAGCATACGACTATCCTAGTCCTTAATCTGTTTGCATTACATTACTTGATGTTTTCTGTTTAATATTTTTTTCAAGAAACATTATTTGTTCCATGTACACATAATATATGATTACAGTAAAATCCCAATATAACGGACTAATTGGGGGGACAGGGTGTCCATTAAAGCCGAAAGTCCGTTATATAAAAATAGGTTTAAAATAAATCAAAAAACTTTATTGAAAATATATACACTGTATTTAGATACATAAAATACAAAATACAAACAAAATTCTATTTAATTGTCTTTGTAAATTCACCGTAAAGTGATGTTGCTGTTTGATATCGACGCGCATGCTTTCGGTTATCTTGCTTTGAAAAAGGAATCAAGTTTTGTTTGCACTTTTGAAGTTTGCTGTTTTTTTATAATCAACTCTCTAAAATTACGAAAATGCTTATAATATAGTTGAACTTCGTTATCTGACGAATAATCAATAAATTTTATTAGATCGAACACCCATAGAAACCTACGCGTTATTATATCGGGGAATCCCCTAATGTACTATCGCTTCGGCTAGGTGCAGTCTACGAGCAGGACGGCATTATGTCTCAAATTCTAGTGCTAGACGTATGACAAGATTATCATGGCCGCTAAAAATTGTTTACATGCGGCAACACTTGAATTTAAGCATGTATAATATTAAAAGGACGTTTTTAATTTTTTTACATTTGACCGGATTTTTTGTCCGTTATATCCGAAGTCAGCTAAATAGAGGTCCATTATATTGAGGTTTTACTGAACTATAATTTTTGCATTCCAGATACACAACTAAATATTTTTTGTATTAAATGGAAATTATTAAAGGCAAAACAATTTATTTTATTATTGTTTGTTATTTTTTACTATTTAAAATGTGCGGTAGACAGTGGCCCTCTTGCATATTTATCTTAAGGGGCAGTTTCTTTTGCATTTTTCATTACAATACATATTTATAACAATTTATATTTAGTAATTCTTGTATTGTATTGAAGTCATTGTGTATTGACGTAAATACATATGTACTTTTTTTTATGTGTTCTAAGATGATTTGACGCAGTTGCAGGGTTAATCATTCAGGTTTTGTATTATGTATACTATTTCTGGGATGTTAACCCAAATGAATCTTCACAGATACTTAAAAGACGATTTACAATAATGAGCCTTGAGATGTTTTTTTTACTAAAGGGACAGATAAAATTATCTACATAATACTATTAATATTTTCATGGTTCAACATACAACTAATCAAATGTTTTCATACGGATCTGTTTCATAATGCTCAGAGATGATTGTATAATATAACATTATAATTTATTAATATACATAAGTTTTTTAAGAGTTTATTTAAATATAACTTGCCAACATTTTTAAAAACAAGTATTATGATGGTGGAGTATGCACATACTTTATCCTAATACACTTTATCCTAATACAGTAAAAGCTCTTTAAAATGAAATTGAGGGGACCAAAATTTAAAAAAAATCTAATTTGGAATAAGGGAAGCAGAATTAAGTAAGAAGCTTTCAAAATATCAATACACTAACTACTCTAAACATTTATAAATTCACAACAAATGCATTTTCACAAAAAAAATATTTAAACATACATTTGGCCAATGTTGCACTAATTTATTATTAAACTTCCCTATTTCTTCAGTAAAAATAAATATAAATTATTGAAGAAAAAATCAAAAAGCCCGCCTTGCAGCTCTTCATGGTTCGCCGTGCGAATGCTCCGTCGTATATTACTCTCATTGAACTTATGAAAGGATGCTTCGATTTTGGCGGGAATTTTAAAGTTTTCAAATTGGCGACTATTTTTTCACGATCTTTCTCTTCCTCATAATTTTATTGTCCTCATCTTTAATTAAGTATATTTTGAAATAAACAGTTAATGTTTCATATGTTTTGCGAACTGATACAAATTAAAATTTGTAATGAAATACTAGAGACAAAGTAATATACATAATGGACTAAAATGTAAAACAAGAACGCAGCAAAAATATTCAATATTCTTTACAGATTGAGATTTTAAACAATACTGTTTAAAATCTCAATCGTCAGTTTTCACGAAATTGACAAACAAACGCATAAAAAAATGGTGAAATTAATATTTTCACGCGATTTCACACATGATAAACATATAAAAATTTTAATTTAAAACTACGAAGCCGGTGCGCTACATGACTTAACTTCAACTAATCTCACCTTTTGACGGGATTTTCGTCTTAGACGGCGTGTCGGATAACAGTAAATACAACCCCACAGCGCTGGGGTTGTATTTATTATTATACAGATGGTCAAAGCCTTGTGATTGGTCAATAGCCACAAGGATTAGCGGCTGGCGCAAAATGGGTCAGCACAGGTATAAAAACATTGGCATTTTTAAAATTTTGTGTCAAATTTCATAATTTTGTCTGAAATTTTTTTCATATCTGGAATTAGCCATTTTTTCAAATTATAGGTAGCATTTTGTATGAAAATTAGTTTGAGGGGGACAAAATATGATTAATTTTTCGAATTATACCGAGTTTCGAATTATACTTGTTTGTATTAACGAGCTTTTACTGTATTGATCCAGTATTAACTGCGCACTTTATTCAGTGAAGGCTTTACAAATGATAAATAACTGGTGATTCTTATATTTTTATTTTACCGGCCGGATGCCGGAGCGCAGATCTGCGCTCCCTAGACACGTATGCGAATTCGGCCTAGCTTATCATTGGTTATATCTCAAGTTTTTGAATGAATGAAAGAATTAAAATTTTCATAATTAATGAATAAGTAATTATTATACAAGTAATTATTGAAATATAAGTAATTATTGAAGTCTGTATATTGAGAAACCAGAAACTGCAAGATAGCGATTGTTGATTTTTACATGAATATAACCATAAAAAAAAGTGTCCAAAAAACAGCAATCGTGCGCGACATTTGCGCAGCATCCGACCGGTTAATACACCTTAATGATATAAGAGCTTTAATATTTGTTATTATTACTGTAGGTGGCGCATAACTTTGTCACATTTGTTTTCTGATGTATTCATATATTTTTGGGTTTATTATTGAAGAATAATAGATTTTTTATTATTGAAGAATAATCCATACAATGTCATTTCTTTGTGAAAAAGACAATTCCATTATATAATCGATTAACCTAATTGATTGTAGTTTACTTTTGTAATTAATAGTTGTTTTATTCTTATATATTTAGATTAAAAATAAGCACTGCTTTACTAATGTATTCTTACTGAAAATGTAGGAAACACTTATAAAGTATTAAACCGATATGAAAAGGTGTTTGTTGTGTAAAAAAATAATAAATAAATAAAGGAACATCACAATAAAAACTTAGCTGCGCAATTCAAATATTTTGAGTGTCTTGTTCACTTATGTTACCGCACATGTAATATGGATTTGATCCTAATGGAACCTGGAGAGTCAGTCGAAATCTGCTCTCACAATGTCATGGTCCTGTATATAATCACCAATGTTTTGTAAAAATTTGATGATTCCAATGTTGACAATTTCTTCTTTTGTTTGATTGAATTAAAGAAAAATTGTAGTATGAATATGATGCTGTACTATTATTTTTGAATTGATATGACTACTGGACGTTATTTTGAACTTCTCTTATTATATTGACTTGTTCTATGTTTTCTTGAAAATTAATCCAATCGGTCTAGGTAAAAACATGCGCTTTCTCTTATATCTTGGATTTGGGTCTTGTGGCTACAGTTAGTACACCTTCTTGTACAACACTTTATCTGGTCGGTACTGAGTGCTTGCAATGTCTAATGCAATGCAGAATACACTCGTGCACGCCTGCATATTATGTACGTACTGTGATTTCGCAAATTGCATTTTTGGGCTAATCGGTATTTACATGTACACTTTTATTTTACATCAAAAGCGACTACATATTTTTATTATTGTAAATACTGTTTATAGTAAAAATATTTGATTTAAATTAAATTAAAAAGTAGTTTTTGATTGATTATTGCAATGCTTTGCACAAATCTCTAAGAAAATCGAACCCTTGATACTTTTCAAATCACTTTAAATAATAATGATGTCAATTTGATGTATAATATTGTGTAGTTATTATGGCTAATTTATGTACATTTCTATTTATTAGATTAGTCAGAATAAGTCAACTATTTTTCAGAATTATCGTAATTCGTATCGTTTACATCTAACCCGATTTCTGTGTATGACTTTGTGAATAGGTATTTTGTTATTTTAGAAAGCTTTTATTGTATTAATGAGTCCCTTTAGTCTTCCTTGAGTCTATTTTTACACCCTACTTGGACTGTACTACAAATTCTACCTTCAAAAGAATCTGCAATCTGAAATAATAATAATTGTTTGGATTCTTGAGTTTTTAAAATATTTAGGAAAATGACAGGTTTTTCAGGATTAATTCTTGCATATCTTTGTAATATTTTAAAATGTTTGCTTTTAAATTGCAAATTGATCAAATTGAAATGTAAAAAATAATATTTTCTCATAATTATTAAGTGTTTATATTCAATTATTATATTAATTATTTTTGTTGTTAACATTGTTATCACCGTTAAAGTATATATCTCAAATTGTTGTCGATGTTGAAAAAAATTACCATATTTGACAATAAACTGTTAATTGGTAGACATAGTTAAATATGTATATTTCCTAGTTACATAAGTCACTTTCCATAAATTTATTGCACTTTTCAAAAATGTTTATCTTTAAATGTGCTTGGAATTATATATTTGTTCTTGCTAACCACAAATTGACTATTGGAGAAAATACTTTTGGTTAGGTTTAATTTAAAAATGTTTTTACAAGTAATACAGACTAGGTAGGTTATATTAAATTTCTCCGATAGAAGTCAGTTACAACTATTTGAACAGTGTGAAGATTTCAATGAATAAATTTACATTTCTGTAGAAGAATTTTTATGCTAGAGTAGAATCCAATTGTCAAATATCAATTTATACATTTTGCTATATTGAATTGGTTGATTTGATTTCCCGCATTTGGAAAATGTGAGGAAGCTGTGTAAGAAAAATCCTATCTTTAAATACCTGTAAACATCTGCCATTTGTACATTATACTCTTATCTGTTAGATTGCTTACATTCTAATGACTGACGGTTAAGAAATACAAATGGATAGTCCTTTTAAAATAATTTAAAATGGAAATAAAATCATTTAATGATATGTGGGGTATAAAAGAAATATCCAAAAAATTATAAAAATATATCGAATGTGGTCACTGAGGATTACTTATTTAAAATGTACTGAATTCTAGATTTTATGTATCTATCCATTCCAAAATTATGTTTCCTATAAATTTATAGGCTATGTCACCTATAAAATCTCGAATTCGGTACAGTATAAATTAGTAATCCTTGATGACTGCATTAAATTTTTTTTTGGATAGTACCCCACATATGTAAATTGTAAAATATGTATAATATTCTTTAACCACCTCTTGGAAAAAAGTGGGTCAAAAAAAAGCCACCCTATTTTTTCACTATTCAAAAATACTCGAAGTATTGTAAGATTGTTGCGTTATCATCAAACTGTAAATTTATACCAGCAGTCTTGAGATAAGGAAACTTCAGAGGTGGTGCTGGCTGATTTTCTACATTTTTTTCTACAAATTCATTAGGCATATCGACATCCTCATCTTCTGAGTCGTCAACATCACTATCATCGTCAGATTCCGAAAATTCCTCATCTTCCGATTCACTTATCAATACTTCCTCGTCGCTTTCGTAATCTGCCATTTTGGGCAAGAACTAAAATAAAATAAATAGATAAAATAATACGTAAATACGAATACACACGACACAATAATACAGCACACAAACTAACTGGGCGACGAGTAGCCGGTGACTAATTGTTCTCGAAAGATCAAATTACGACACGTGTCACTCAACGTGCGCGATGCGTTCTCTAGGCCGGTGGGGGAATGACCCGAACTGGATTCGGACAAATCACTATAAAAAGTTTTGTGTACGAAGTGCCCGAATCCAGTTCGGGCAAATCACTGTGTCAGTAAAAGACCTACCCGAATTGTATTCGGGCAAATCACTCAAGGGGTTAATTCTATTTAGTTTTGATTTTTACCAGACTAACTCTCCGTGGATGTGTTTTACAATGATTGATTGCTAATAACCATGTATTATAGGCAGAGAATATAACTCATTTTTCTCTCCAAAAATGTAAATATTATTACATATACAATATGCTTCACGACCAATACATCCGCAATTTATTGTATTACTTGTTTAATCAATTGATTTAATATGTAAATGAATATAAAATTTCTTTTCAGAAATAAATTATATTTTTTAATGTTGTATTTATGAATTAATTTATAATGTTTTAGAATTTAGATAATATTTTCCTAACGAAGCATGTGAGGTCTAGTCGAGATCCGGAGTAGTGTGATGCTTGATAACGATACAATGCTGCAATAACATCATGTAAAGCATGTTATATGTATTAATCATTGTTTATTTAAATTATGTTAGTACATATTGTACCTTTAAAATTACAAGTATTATTGAATAAATTGTGTCAAATTACTATTTTATTATTTTTGAAGTGTAAGTTTTGTTATTTACACAAATTCTCATGATTTATCCAAACTATAAAGTTAAGAAACTAAGAAAGAAAAGAAATGACAATCTCATTCCAAAAATCAACATGTACCAGTGGCTTGTAGCACATACAAGCAAAAAAGCTGTGCATTAGTAAAGATTCTGGTAAACAAATATTAATTAAATAATCCTTATTTTAAGGCGATTGTCTCCTAGGTTTAGCTAACAGCTCAATTTTTCCCAAAATCTACGTAAAAATGATGAGGGGGTATGAGGAATCCCGAACGGGACGAAGGCTACCATCAAGTAATATTTGTCCCAAATTCGTATTTGTGACGAATATTACTTTATGTAGTATAACAACAAAATGAAAAGCGATAAATTGTGGAATTAGAACATTATTTTAGAATGATGTAACAACACAAATTAACCCTTAAGTGCATAGTTTATCAAAATTGATAATACTACTTTTCCTGCTCATAGTTTCTGAACGAATAACATTTACTTGGAGATACAGTTTCTGAACGTTTCCTAATCTGTCATATTTGCAAATGTCACTTAGAAAAAAATAATACCCACATATGATTGGTTAAAATGTGACATTTCTGGCTGCAGTTCAAAAATTTTGCACGACTACATTTTCGAAATTTTCAACTGCATAAATCTAATAAAAAAAAGTGTATTTATCCCGTAAAAAAACTGTTTTGGGCAGGTAAGAACCTATATTTTGCAATAATTTTATTATTTTTCTGTGAATACTTGAATGTGAGTTTAATTTTGGACTTGAAGTTTGTTATCAAAAATGATAATTTATGCAGTGGCGGTATATTTTTTTCCCTATATGAATTATCTTACTAGGCTTAATTTTTGGGCAAATTAAACCGTTTTTTTTTCTTTTAGTTATGGTTTGCATGGTTTTTTATGCTTTTAGGTTAATTTCAGTGGATCATGGATGATGAACGCATTGCACGCCTTTTATGGGAATTAGAAAATGGGGAGGTATCAGAGGATGAACCCGACATAGACGAAGATAATTTGGATTACTGTGATAATGTAGGTGAGTTACAAGCAGATCTTGAGGATGAGGGACAAGAGGGAGTGGAATCAACAGAAGTAGATAATGCTGTAGCAACTTCTGATTCTCCGCTGATGTTTGAAGATTTGCCTGTAAACCAGCAATGTTCTGTTAACTACAGTAATATGCGGAATTTGCTATGGAAAAAAAAGAATATGACTTTGGCTGATCAGGCTTTTCGATTTTTAGGAAGTACTGATTACTCTAAAATTATTATGTATTTGACTACACCATATCAGTTTTTCTCATATTTTTTGATCAGAGTTTCCTGGACATTATCGTTGAAGAATCCAACAAATATGTCATACAAAAAAATCCCAACTTTTCCGATCAGATTACTTTATTGGAACTACGTAAATATATTGGTATTTTGATCTACACTTCGGTTTATCATTATCCAAGTATAAGATCATATTGAGCCGGCAATGTACGATTCCATCCAATAGCAGAAACCCTTACAGTCAATAGGTTTGAAAAAATTCGCCAAATATTACATTTTAATGACAATAACGACCATTTACCCCCTGAAGATCCTAAGCATGGTCGATTTCATAAGATACGAACAATTGTGGACCACCTCAATCATCGATTTATGTCAGTGCCTTTTGATCATCGCCTGTCGCTTGACGAGCAGATGTGCTCAACAAAAATCGCTCATTTTATGAAACAATATTTGCCGAATAAGCCCCGTAAATGGGGCTTCAAGTTATATGTACTTTGTTGCCTCATGGGGTATGCTTATTCTTTCGAGATCTACTCAGGGACACATGACCATAAAAAGTTGCCAAATGAACCAGATCTAGGAGTAGTGTCAAATACGGTGGTGCGTTTGCTGCGGTTTGCACTGAGGAAAGTAAACCATATCGTTTACTTTGACAACTTTTATTTGAACTTGTCGCTTTTTCACTACTTGTACACTGAAGGGATTTATTGCTTGGGTACAATTCAAAGAAACAGATTGGGCAAAACCTGCAAGCTACCAGAGAAGAAAGATGTACTCAAGTCGTCAGTATCAAGAGGTTCCTTCGACGAGAACGTTACTACTTTTGAAGGTGTTGAGTTTGCCGCTACAAGCTGGAAAGACAATAAGCAGGTTTTATTACTATCTACTTATGTAGGTGCAGAGCCTGTGGGTTCTATCAATCGCTATGATAAAAAGCGAAAAAAGAACATATCTATATCCTGCCCCAAAGCCATACACGAGTACAATGCTCATATGCGGGGTGTTGATACTATGGACTTGGGAAGGTACCGAATAGGCATGAAATCCAAGAAGTGGACAAATAGACTATTTCATCATATGTTAGATATGGCAGTCATAAACAGTTGTATTTTATACAGAAAAGTTTCATTGAAGAAAGGAAAAGACTCTAAAATATTATGAAGCTAGCCAATTTTCGAATGGAATTAGCTGAAACTTTATGCAAATATGGCGCTGTTAAGGAAAATAAAAGAGGTCGACCAAGTACACATCAAAATGAAAACACGAACCAGAAAAGACCGAAAGTTGGTGCGCAAACATTGCCTCCAGAGGACATCCAAAAAGACAGAGTTGGCCACGATAAAACCTAAGGGAAAAGAAATCAGTGCAAATCCCAAAATTGCAAAAAATTAACATCTGTTATGTCTGCAAAATGCAAGATATCACTCTGTGATAACAGAAAAAATAATTGCTTTCAAATTTTTCATATATAATAAATTTCATAGGATTTTTGGTCTTACTGCATAGTTTATCAAAACTGATAACAACTTTTTTTTATGAATAAAACTTTAATAATACATTTGTGATTTTTTAAAATATTTTTCCAGTGGTAGATAGATATTCCTCTATTACATTTTTTTCCCCACATAAATAAAAAATCATGCACCTAAGGGTTAAAACAAAAACTCATTGTGCACCACATAATAATTAAAATATTGTGTACTTAACGTTCTCGAAAACAAATGTGTAAAATTAAAAATATATAAAAAATAATATGATCTTTTTAAATTTTTGGATTTAACTGAAATAATCAATTATACAAACAAACAAACAAGTTAAAACAAAATAAATTTATTGTGCATACAGAGAAAACAATATATTTAATATGAAAAACAAAAATTACATTTATTATAAGTGAGAGAAAAAATGAATACATAAAAATTATTACAAAAAAATTTTCAAAACCCAATTTTTGTGAAATATTTATAAAAAAACGATGTTGATGGTTCGCGCCCCATTCCAAGACATTTTCAAATTATTCCTATTTTCATAGTACAAGCGTTTACCTTAAAAATAGTAAAAATATTGATTTGACACGTATTCCATGTGCGCATCTCTATTTTAAAAAAGGGCTTCACGGTTTGGTGCGGATCAATATGTATTATTTCTAGTGTATATAGTAAATTCTGCAACACAATAAATAAAAAGCAGGCAACGTATAGATTTCATAAGATCTAATGCTTTTTAAGTCCTTTATATTAACTTTACCGCTGGTCTTGAACGAATGAATGAATGATTGAACATGGAAAATACTGATGGTTAAACGGTTATTTTAACTGGTTATTTTTAATACAGTTATTTGGGATTTGTATCTGATTGTATTGTTTATTGATAACTAAGATATAGTTGGTGTCTATTACCGACGGTTGCCGTCGAATCAGTTGCCAATCATCGACGATCACATACAAATCTCAAATAACGGTTAGTGTGTCACCGGTTAAAATACCATCACTAATCGAAAATCTTGGAAGTGAAAATTAACACACTTCCCGTCATCCAATCGAGCTGAAATTTTGCCCATCATCTTGATGTCGATGACAATACATTCTTACATTTGGGATCACAAAAACAAACACGCACAAAAAAATGCAAATTAATCTCAGTTGTTCGGGCAAGTACTTACTTTCTGGTACTATTCTAAAATTGTTTAAATCAAGGACAATTAAGAATTAAATTTTTTATACTGATGGTTAAACCGTTATTTTAACTGGTTATTTTTAATACAGTTATTTGGGATTTGTATCTGATTGTATTGTTTATTGATAACTAAGATATAGTTGTTGTCTAGTACCGACGGTTGCCGTCGAATCAGTTGCCAATCATCGACGATCACATACAAATCTCAAATAACGGTTTGTGTGTCACCGGTTAAAATACCATCACTAATCGAAAATCTTGGAAGTGAAAATTAACACACTTCCCGTCATCCAATCGAGCTGAAATTTTGCCCATCAACTTGATGTCGATGACAATACACTCTTACATTTGGGATCGCAAAAACAAACACGCACAAAAAAATGCAAATTAATCTCAGTTGTTCGGGCAAGTACTTACTTTCTGGTACTATTCTAAAATTGTTTAAATCAAGGACAATTAAGAATTAATTTTTTTTTAAATTGATACAAAACAAAATATTTTGCCTATGACAGTTCAAAAGATGCAGGGTAAACTTCTGACGTATGAAATGCCAGTAATAACAATAGTACAAATATACTGAAGAAACAATTTTTCTGATTATCTTAAAATGAATTTTGTACCAATGTGATACAAAAATGAATGTTTTAGTCAAGAAAACAAAAGTACAATAAAATGCAAACCGAGACCTCGCCTAAAGAAGATTTATAATTAAAGCTTTGTTTTTATGGGTTAATTTTTTTCATACATTATTTGATTTAATCATATTCTAATCTCTTTTTTTGTTAGTAGGGGAAGGTAGTACGAGATGATCCCCTTAAGCGGGAATCGCTGTAAAATACATATTGTTCAAGGTAAACCAAAAATAAAGGCGATTACTACTAGTATATTTATCTATCCAACTTTTCTAATACTCAAAACCGGAAATTAATTTAGGTTTCATTAAAATATTTCTTTTCTTTTAAAATCTTACAAAGTAATCATCTTGTACACCCCTATGGGTAAGATGATCCCCAAGGTAGAGGTAAGATGATCCCTATGATCATCTTACCCCCATTCCGAGTAAACAAATATTTTTATGAAGAAGAAGGTTATAAAAAACAAAAATAAGCAATAATGTTAGCAATAATATTACTTATTTAAAATAGTCATACATCTTACTGATGTTAAGTTTTTAGTTAAGTAAGGTAATGAAATTAACAAAATCACAAAGTCACTCGACTTTAAAAGTCATAAAAATTAAAAACGAAAATAAAAGAGTCTTCTAAGTTAGTTATTAATTTGTACCAGTTACATTAATCATAATGAGATCAATCTAAATATAAAATTCCTTTCTGCATACCTAATTAAGTGAACAAATCGTTCAAAAGTAGCAAAATAAACATTTGTGAATGAATAACGAAAATAACTTATTAGATAGGTGACCGTCTAAAATCAGTATTAGGTACTGGATCCTTTTCGGATGGCTTCGTGTGGCGTAGAAAATGTTCAATCCACTGTGTAAAAACTTCCAGTTTCATCCACCCTGATGCATTATAGGCCCAAGCAGACTCTGGGGGTGCCCCCTCCATGAGCTCAATCTTCATACGGATCCTTCGAAAAATAAAAATCGGTGGAACGAAAGTTCCAGAAGCAGACATGCAAATAACAGTCGTTGTAGTGATTCCTCGTTCAGCTGATATAACCCGTGCTGCTTGTTTTCGTCCATGTGTACGAGATGATCCCCGGGGATCATCTCGTACATATACAAAGGAATCATCTTGACCCAAGTCCCACTTTTTCATTCAATGTTTGCTAACATAACCTACAAGTACGCGGTAAGGTTTACGTGGCACAAATACTAAAATTAAGCATAATAGAAAGCCTCAAACACAACAGTAATTACATTTAACATTGTTTGAATAAAAGTAATAAGTTTGTGTTAGTTCATAATGGCTCTTTCTATCTACTATCAGAATGTTCGTGGTCTGAGAACTAAGCTTAATGAGTGTTACATAGAAATTCTAAATAGTGATTATGACATTATTTGCTTGACGGAGACATGGCTTACTTCAAGGGTGAATAGTGAAGAATTATTCGACGCCAGATATATAGTTTTTAGACGTGATCGAGATAGTTCTCAGTTTGCCAACAGGAAAGACGGAGGTGGAGTTCTGTTAGCAACTAAGAAGTCATTCTCAGCATACCAGCGGAACGATCTCTGTACGGAATTCGAGGACCTCTGGATCTCAATCAAAGGAAAAAATAATATTACACCAATCAATATAGGAGTTGTGTATATACCGCCTAATATCTCAGATACAGTATTCAATGAGTATCTTATTAAATGCCAAATTAATTTCCTCAAAACCACTACAAGAACACGTAACATGCTACTTGGCGATTTCAATTTGCCATCTATAACTTGGAATGCAACAACTTCTGGAGCTGGACTGACTCCGCTCAGTCCATCTAATTCCAGAGCCAAGGACTTCATGGAGTTCATATCAACAACCAATCTTCAACAATTTAACTCTATAACCAATTGTAATGCCAAAATTTTAGATTTAATATTATCTGATACTCCACTACTTGTGTCTTCGGGTACTGCTCTGGTAAGTGTTGACAAATTTCATCCCCCAGTCCAAATAAACACAACGATTAACCGAGAAAACTTTTTACAACATAATTCTAACCATACTGCATACAACTTCCGTAAAACTGATTACGCCAAATGTATTAACGACCTAGCTCAAATTGATTGGTCTCAAATGAATCAACTAAACTGCAACGATTCTCTCAACTTATTTTATAATACATTATGGGAGATAATAGCTCGATACACTCCACAAAAAAAGATCTTGAATTCAAAATACCCATGTTGGTTTAGCAGTGCATTAAGACACCAGCTCCGCGAAAAAGAAAAATATAGGAAAAAATACATAAAATACGGTAATTCTAGAGATTACGAAACCTTTTCTATGCTAAGATCTCGCATTAAGAATAGTATTCGTGCCTGCTATCACTCATATATAAATTCTATAGAGGAATCATTACATATCGGGACTAAAAAATTATGGGAATACACTAAAACCAAGAAATTCACTAATGCAATCCCTAAAACAATGTTTCTGAGAGAAAAATATGCTACATGCGGTCAAGAAATTTCTGATATCTTTTCAGAATTTTTCGCTTCAGTTTTTGATAATGCTTCTCAACATCACTCATCTGCTCTCATTAATGACTCTCTCGATTCACTTTCCTTTATACCACTGCATAAAAATGAAATATTAAAAATTATGAAAGAATTGGATCCCGCCAAGGGCGCAGGACCTGATGGTATTCCTCCACTTCTTATAAAAAATTGTGCTCACCTTCTTCTAGATCCTATCTATATCATTTTTAGCAAATCTTTAAAAGAA
The DNA here is from genome assembly GCA_016648135.1 of Agrypnia vestita. Taxonomy (NCBI): domain Eukaryota; kingdom Metazoa; phylum Arthropoda; class Insecta; order Trichoptera; family Phryganeidae; genus Agrypnia; species Agrypnia vestita. The sequence goes on from JADDOH010003512.1 coordinate 135,080, forward strand.
GGAAAGTTTCCCGACTTATGGAAGGTAGCTCACATCACACCAATATTTAAGACAGGAAATAAAAGTGACGTTAGTAACTATAGACCTATAAGTAAACTATCTTGTTTTGGAAAGATATTCGAGATTATTTGCTATAGATACATATTCACCCACTTTCGTCAGACACTTTGCATTAATCAACACGGCTTTGTTCCAAAAAAATCCACAACTACCAACCTGCTTGAGTTTGTGAGTCAGATTTGCAAATCGTTTGATTCGAGATCTCAAGTGGATGTAATATATACAGATTTCAGCAAGGCGTTTGACAAGGTGAACCATCGTATACTTTTGAAAAAACTTCATGCTATAGGAATCCACGGCAACTTATTGAGATGGATAGAATCTTACATTTCTCATCGAACTCAAGTGGTGACTGTAAATGGATATGATTCATCTCCGGTTTCTATCACCTCAGGAGTTCCTCAAGGTTCTCACCTTGGTCCCTTGTTCTTTCTTATCTTCATAAATGACTTGCCAAATATATTAAGAAATAAGTGTCTATTATATGCCGATGATTTAAAAATTTATTCCACCATTCGTAGCCTGGAAGATAGTCATCTCCTACAAAGAGATCTGGACGAACTATCAAATTGGTGTAAAGCAAATAATATGTCACTTAATGCTAAGAAATGTTCATGTATTAGTTTCACTAAAAATATTAAAAAAATAGAATTTTTGTTTATAAACTGGGTGACGTTCCACTCGCTAAAGTCGATTCAATAAGGGATCTGGGCGTCATGCTAGATTCTAAACTCACTTTTAGAAACCACTTTGATAATATCACAAACAAGGCATATACTATGTTGGGATTTATCACCAGAATTACTCAAGACTTTAAAAATCCTCAAAGTCTAAAAATTCTCTATACATCACTAGTACGAAGTATATTGGAATATTCGTCAGTTATTTGGTCACCTTATTACACAACACATATTACGAGAATCGAGAGAGTGCAGAAAAAGTTTCTACGTATTTTGTCATACAAAACTGGTCAACACAATAACCTTCACAGCTACGAAGATCGACTTGCCTTTTTCAAGATGCACAAACTTGAGTCCCGACGAAAAATATCCGATCTCATTGTGCTACACAAGATTCTCAGCGGAGCTATTGATTCTCTCTGTCTATCTGATATAAATTTGCATGTTAAACCCCGTATAAGAAACCCTGAGTTCTTCAGAATAAGTCAGCACACTAATAATGTCGGTTACTTTTCTCCCATTACAAGGTTGTGTCGCACATATAATTTGTATTGTGCCGACCCTAACATTGATGCTGATATTCTTGCAGACACGTTATCTTCGTTCAAAAACTCACTCATACACAACATCCATTTTCTAAACGACGACATGAACCTATAGATCATTAAATACTAATCGCACTACACTCAAACACAAATATATAATATACATAAATGTACATGTGAAATATAATTAATTACAAAAATACATGTTACTAGAGCATGCCGAAGACACTTGTAATTGGGATAATGGGCATAGTCTTCACTACAATGTTTATTATCTGAGTGTCATGTACCCATTATCCTGTTAGTGTCTCTAATAAATAAAAAAAAAAAAAAATAAAAAAAAAAATAAAAAAAAATAAAGTAACATAAGCTCAAAGTCGTGCCTAAATTAGATCAGCCGTACACAATTTATATTTTTTCTCGTCAAAATTCATGTATCGCTCAAGCCGCCATTACGATTTGACTGAGGCGGTGGGGTGTCCGGAGCTATGTTTTGCCAGTGAAATCAACTACATGGCGTTAGTGGTTTCAGCACAATCGCAAAGGATCATCTTACCCCAAGGGATCAACTCGTACTACTTTCCCCTACCTACTTCTTTAATTTATATGAGTTCATTTGTATGTAAAATAATTAACTAATAAAAATAAAATCCCGCTTTGAAATGGTCTGAAATATGGATAATTTGAAAAGATTCAGATTTTTGATTGGAATTTTCCAGCGATGTCTGTTACTTTTTGAACACAATTTAATTATGTTTTGGGCTCCTGTACAATAGCAAAATGAAACAAAAATAGTTTATTACAATTTTGCATGGTCAAAACTATCTCAGCAATATTGGCATCGGGTAAAATTGGCAAATAAATTCATGAGCACTCTGGAACACCAATGACTGACAAGAGATCTGGAGGGTTATCCATGGAACCTTAAGGCCCCCATTCACGGGCACTCCATTTGCCAGCACTCCACATCGGTGGATGACATCCAAATTCGTACCACACTCACGATCACTGCTCCACGCGAAGCCACTTCATTTTTTTGTCAGTTAAGTGCAACTACCGGACGAACATGAGCCAATCAATACCTCCCCGTGAGAGATTAACAACGACACTTCATTACTTAGCGTCTGGCATCTTAGCGCATTGAAATTTTTGCCTTTTAATATTTAATATCTTTTTAAAAAAGTTTTAACTCGGATAGACACATAGAAAGGCACTTCAATGTTATTTATATGAATAAACCTTGCATAGTGATAATCTGCTAGTCAAACACGGATATTAAGATTATTATTTTAGTGATATAAATTTAAAAAAGGTGTCAAAGCGTTTACATTAACATTCAGTAATGTATTACTAGGTTTAAACTAGGTGATTTTAGTTGATCAACTTCAATTATTTATATTAATTCTGTCAAATTAATATACAAAATATCTTATTAAATTCTTTTTTGAAGGTCCCTCTCAAAGACGCTATTTTTTTTTTGAACTGTATCTTTATTCGCACTTTGATCGACCTTCTGGAATAATAACAATAGTTCTTGCATAGCGGCATTTCGCTTATTTCGATCATGATAATTATAATGACAGGTCATCCAGAGATATGGCGATTCCCTGTACATCTCAATCAGCTCCAAAACAAATTCTTTTCCCGGCATCATGCATCCATCCGTCCTTCACCAGAGCGCGCGGCCGACTGAGCACTGAGCCTCAAAATGGATTTCGGTTTTGACATTCACGAGCAGCTCGGCGTGGAGTGGCGTGGAGCGGCGCGCGGGTTCCGCATTCACGATGAGTTGGACGGCGGCCATTGGAGCCGCGCCGCAATGGATTTTGGAATGTTTGGAAATCCAACGTTCGGAGTGATGCCATCAAATCCACGCGGTTTTTCACATTCACGACGAGTTTACGCCTTGATTTGGAGTGATGGAGTGGAGTGCTGTCAAATGGAGTGCCCGTGAATGGGGACCTTTAGATATTACGGATTTAATAATCCGATAAACCGTTTGTTAAGGCGGTACATACATTTTTTAAGCTGTCAAAGTGGCAATATGTGTCGGATAGATAATGCTACTTCAATACGAGATCGAGACATGAACAAACGTCATATCAGATAAACCTTGCAAGAGCGTATTTTTTACATGTCCTTGTGAGATAGAAAGGTTGCGAGGAAACGAGACAACCGTATGGAGTACCGACGTTTAAAATATATGGGAACGCAAGTCATGCGCGCGTACCATTATTAGAATTTTAAATGTTTTAAGTCTAGAATATAAAAAAGCGTATGTATATTTCTCCAATAATTTAGGTGTTGTAAAAGAAAATAAACAACAATTTTTCTTATATCACTGTTTTTTAATTTAAAACTTTTGTCGAATAAGCTGATTTAGATATTATTTTGACTTCCGACTGAAATGTCAAAACACCTGTGAAAATAATTGAATTTAACTAATTTTTATTTAAAATAAACAAAAAACTACTACAACAATATGTATTGAATTAAAAATAAAATTAAAAACCATTTATCTATATTTTTAAAATTGTCTCGTAAATTAATATCTTACTTGACTTTCAAATAACAATGACATCAACGCGAACATAGCGAGTCAGCGAGCAAGTCGGCAAAAGTGACATGCGTTCAATATTAGGTTATGAGTAGAAATGCAATTTAATACAAAACCAGTTAAAAAAAACATTATTATCTGCGATGAATATTGCTTTCGAATATATAATATGATATTATTTTAAACTAAAGTCAAATTTGGCATAAAAACACGTTTTAAAGTGATCTTTTTATGAAAAAATTATCGGACTACATAAGCACATCCGCCTCTCCCGGCTGGCGCGCGGATTGTGACCTGCAAACTGCACAATTTTTTGACACATTTCATACTATAGAATTTTTATTTTTAAATATTAATTAACGTGTTTTTTATAAAATATTAGCTTTTTAATAGTGAATGAAGACTCAAAGTGCGAATATAGATACAATATATCGTTTAAAATCATATTTTTATATGAATAAACAACATTTGAAAATGACCAAAAATCGTAAATATTTAAGCATGTTTGAAAAATGATATCTTTTTTAATATTGAATATTTATTAATTTCCTACGTACGGATTCTAGATAATTAAGTAAACTTTATATGTATGAAAAAACATATTATGCTTACATACAAATTTTAAACGACTCACACTTTGCCCGGGAACATTAAAAACATTTTTTTTGCCGCGGCCTGTGGATTAATGCCTATATTTTTCTTAATTATTGTAAATAATGTTCAGTTTATTACTTTTATATAAGAACAAAGGTTCTATCTAAGTTAACGCCCTAAAAAATTGCAATCTATCATATAAATTCTGATATAAATGAATAATAAAATCCCACATTTTCGTAAAAAACGCCGAAATATGCATTTGCAGTGAATGTACCGCCTTAAAAACATTTGTTCAAAAAAAATTTTAAGATATTTTTTTCTTCTGATTGCTGTCAATTTTATAAATTTTTTTTTTCCACATTGAATTTGCTACATTGTACATATTTCATTTCTTAAAGCCATGTATTCACTAGGGGACAAATCGCGAAACATTCCGCGCGGCATGTCGCATCAACATCTACGCTCATGTTTCGGGGACAATGACGCGGTCATTTGACATGTACACACCGGGACTCGCATATCACTTGTCGCGGAAATGTCACCCAATGAGGTTATGATGACAGCTGCGCATCTATTTACATTTGTCGTCCGATGAAGTTATGATGACAGCTGCGTATCTATTTATTTTAACGAGTTTATCGAAACGCAAGAGGAGAAAAAGGTGGTGGGTGCGAAATTATTTACTGCAAAGAGAAAGAAGAATGGATATTCTATGCGATCTATCTGACGGATCTTTTGTCAATTTCACTCGAATGACAACAACTGGTTTTGACAATTTATTACAGTAGCCGGCAAACATCTTGAAATTTTACGGCGTAGTGGGGGGAAGTTTGCGCATATACCTTTCCACCAAAGAGACGCAAATTTTGCCTTCTGCGCATTCCCCCACTACGTCAAAGAATTTCAAGAATTTTGCCGGCAACTGTACAAATAATAGGGCCTTCCATAGGCAAGCAAGACAACGCTGTTGGCCCTCACATCATTTTATTTTTATATTCACGGTTTGAAGTGTCCCACATATCAATATATCACTATATTTTTGATAAAATATCGATATTTATCGTCGATATATTTTTTCGCGATATATTAAATATCGATATTTTTTTTTTGTGATATATTTTTTCTGGGATAATCGATATTTTTTTCTTGGCGACCTTTTTTTGGTTACCTTTTCCATTTTTTTTCGGCGACCTTTTTTGGCTACCTTTTTCATCTTTTTTTAGGGTGGCCATGGCCACAACATGGCCATTTTATGTTTTTTTTTCTTCTAATAAAATAATAGTTTAATATGTAGGTACCTTAATACCAATAAAAAAAATAATCAGCACCTTTTAAAAAAAAATCCAATTTCTACGTAAATTTTACTTTTCCCATAATAAAATAACTAAAATGTTGCAAAAAAATTTATTCAAAATTCTGCAACGTTTCAATAGGTTTATTTGACTTGTATTAAAGCGAATGAATTTTTAACATTCAATATAAGTTACTTTAATTATAGTCCAACATTCCACAAAAAATAGATCAAAAATATTGAAAAATAATGCAAACTTTGGAATCGCTTATATTTATATCTATAAAAGTATTCCCCGCGCTGCCTCTAATTCAGACGGTAACCTAATTGCGTGTCGGCCAGGGATGGTAAAAAATATCAATATTTATCGTCGATATTTCTTTTCGCTATATATAAAATATCGATATATTTTTTCGAGCATCAAATTAGTATGTTTTTCGATATTTATTTCCAGCGACCTTTTTTTTTGTCCCCAAAAACTTTTTCCCTTACTTTTGTTACCTTTTGAAAAACTAATATCGAAAATTATCGATACATCGATATATTTTTCTCGATATATATCGATTATTTTCGATATTTTTCTAAAATATCGATATTTTTTTTTCATTCACCCTTCCCTAGTGTCGAGGTGCGAGCGAGACCCGTGGTCATCCATCTCACATTTTCGATTCGTACTTCAGAGAAGAATTTACCTGTAAAGTATTGTGGATTAGCTCTGTGTCTAAGCATATAGCCCTATTTTCCTTTTTGCATCGGGGCCCAAGAAAAAAACTTGGAAACAACACGTAAAACCAAAACCACGATTCCGTCAGATTTTTAAGAAAAATCCACAAACTTTTGAAGATGAGCCCCCACTGCAATATTACTTTGATCGAAAATTTATGACATGATTTTGAATATGATGATACTAGCAGGAAAGCAATGTTTGCTGTGCAGCAAACACAATTGTTTACCTGTGCCTACGTCAGCCGCTTCGCGGCCAATTGTTTCTGGCATATTTCCACTTTTAATTACGGGTAGTTATTATTTTAATTACGGATAGTAATTAGATATAATTAAGACAAAGTATTTATTCAGTATTTCTAACCGATTAATAAGTCGGAGCGGAATAAACCACAGTTCGTTAGGTAGATACCTACTCTCTTCTCTTCTCGCAGTGTTGATTACTTTTATACAACATTATAAAAAATGAATCTAATACAACAATTAATAAAAAATTAATCTAATACAACATAATAAAAAAATTAAATATAAAACATGAATGTTCCAAACCAAAAATGTAATTAAAATTTCAAAAAACAAAATATTCTCGACCGTAAAAAAAATTCGATTCTACCAAGATTCGAAACCGGAATCCTCTGATCCGTAGTCAGACGCGTTATCCGCTGCGCCACACGACCCAATGGGCACCATGGCAAAATTATTGTATACAAATAGAAATCATCATACGGAGACAGAAACAAACGACATTGGTTAGCGTAATTAATATATTGATAATACACATAGATACAAACCTTCCCTTCCTTTTCACCTTCGCTATGATAGACAATTTTAAAGAGGCGTGCCAATCACACGCGCGGATTAACAACACACCCGTCACCATCACACTCAGTCACTTAAAAAATTAGAGAAGTACCTAGCGTGCCAGCCATTTAAAAAAATTTAATGATAAAATTCCTCCTTCAATAAATACGAAACACGGCCGGTAATTATGATATTTAGACTTAGATGAGAGTAAAAAAAATATTTGTGAATTTTGGAATTTAGTAATTCTAAAAAAACAATTTTTATGTGAAACATTTTATTTTAAAATATAGAAAAAACTTATTAAATAATTAATTTTTTTAGTGAAATTTAGTGAAGCAATTCTTATTTCTTGAGAGGCTTAATAAGTACGTTTTGCATTTTTCGCACATTATATATTTTTGTTCTTCTTTTGCACTTCTCGGTGTAGCAATGTTATCATCGTCGTAGCCATCATACTGTTGGGAAGGTTCGTCGTCGATGGAATGAAAGAGCGATTGGTACTTAATGTTTATTCCTCGACTGGAGATAGGCTCCGGGAGTAAATAAGATATACAGGTTACAGTGTGCAAATAAGTAAATTGTGAATTATAAAAATAGTAAAAATATTAACACGTATAAAGAATGATAAAAATATTGGACAAGGAGAAATGTACCGCGGATGCGAGACACGGACCAAAAGCGTTTTCTAAACAACGACTGGGAGGTACTTGAGACGAATCCAGAATGGTGCACGCCATGCACGGCGCACACTGTGGTACATTCCAAATCTAGCGGAACTTAATACAATGTATACTAATTTAATTTTTATCTCCAGACGTACATAGATTTTTATGAAACTTTTTCTGAATGTTCATAAATATATTCTTTACATGTACGCATAACTAAAATCTATTCAAATTCATAGAGTTTCATGCAAGAAAAAAAAAACAGAAGTCGGTTCATTCGACTTATATTTGCACAAATTGAGCTTGTTTTATATACAACATGTCACATAATTAACGCAAACCCTGAAAGTACTTTCTTAAGAATCGGCTACTGGTCTAAAATGTACAAGCAACCGTGACCTAATATCAATAGTTATGGAGATATGCAATATCAACGTTAGAATTTTTTTTCAATATTTCTAACTTATTTTTTGCAAAAAGTTGAACTATCATTACAGTAACTTATATCGGTTATGAACAATTCATTTGCTTCAATACAACTTCAATAAAATGATAAAATCCTTGTAAAAAAGAACTTTTTTCAATTTTTGTAATTAATCGAATCTTGCGAAGGGTGGAACTCTGTTTTCGCTTTCTTGACAAGATGGTAAGCTGAATAAATATTTAAATTTTTACCCCTCGACTGTTGTCTCAGTGTGTTATACTGGTGGGTACTCAATTTGGCATTGACCATAAATGTCAAGGCGGCTTCTAGAGAGAGTTTAGCTCTGGTACTCCAAAAATTCGTCTCGTTTTTTTTATTCGAGTAGCTCAGTAAGGAGACTCAGCAGCTACCTCTTTCATTAGATTGGCTGCATCCCTTTTTCCGGATGATCTCAGACTAACTTCTGCCGTTAATTCTTCTTGAGTTTTTGTAGAAACTAGATCTATGATTTTTCTCTTTTGGATTTTCGAAATACATTTTCGAATGACTTCCAAGGCCGACCTGATCGTACAATCTCGTAAACCTGCTGAACTTAAGGATGGAAGCAGGTCGAGAAACTTAGAAGGCAGTGATACATCTTCAAACCACCCATCATGTTCAGCCAAAAATTTCGATAATTTTCTACAGCTTTTCTCCAACTTCCCATCTATTTTTGCGCTAAGACTACTAACGTAAATTTTTAGTTGTCAAGGCGTGCTTTTCGAATCAACCTGGTTGTGTTTTTGTATTATTAAATTCTAAATGCACCTGTTTTGATTCTTTTTTTTCCACTTAAAAGCCATACTTAAAATATTTATCTTTTCATTATTTTAGGTACTCCTAAAGAAAATTAAAAAATATTGTATGAGTGTCGAAAACACGTGCCGCCAAATTTAATGAAATCTTACAGAATATGAACCAAAGCAGTAAATAAATTATTTTCTCGTTGGGTACCCATGGATATTTTTTTGTAAAACCAAAGCAAAGTCACACTTCTTCAAAAATATTATAATTTTGACATGTACAAGTAAATGGCTTTGTATCTGGCAATTAAATATATATACTGTAATACTATTTATTATTATTTTTTAAAGTAGCCATAGACGTGAAGATAAAATATATGCGTGTATTAGTAACTGTGCTTCGAAATAAATTCACTTTATTCTTGATCACAATGACTCAAATTAACGAACAAAGTTCCTGTCAGAATGACGGCCTATGCAAGTGTCACTTTGCCAGGTTGCCATATGAAAACCGGTGCTGTTATTTAGCAAATAATTATCAAAACATATAGTCTAGGTAATTGGCTCATGTGTATATATTGCTAATTTTTATTTGCTTGCTTTTTAATTTTTGAATAAAGTTCCGCTAGATTGCGAATATATTACAGTGTGCGGCGTCATCTAATACGATTCCCTTTGTTCGCATTTATTTACATAGCCGGCGATATCTCCGCCGCAGTCATTGTTTATGTTAACCTAATAAAAAAAGTAACCCATAAAAACCAAGTTTTTATTATACTCCCTTTCTTTGTAAAATATAACAACAATTAAAGACGAATTAAAACATATAACATAATAGCAAAACTTACAGTACTACTAATCTCAATATAATATATATATTATATATATATATATATAAATCGATAGTAATATATAGTATATTACTATATATATATATATTATATATATTATAGAGATATATATAGTATATATATAATATATATATCTATATATGTATATATACACAATAACGAAACCCCCGTGTTTCCTTATCCGCGAAGTTTTCTTCACAACCAGATACTACCACCCCCTGGTGGTTATGGCGGTGGATAGCCCTTGTTGGCCCATTGAAAATGTGCGAATTTGGTGGGGGTGGCTGAGCAATGGTGGGAGTGGGTGACGAAAATGTGCATTCTAGCACATTGTTTTGTTATGGGAAGGCTGCAAACTTCGGATTGCTCCAAAATAGGCCCGCCGACTGTTTCGGTAAGTGTAAAAGGTTCCGGAAAAATTCGCTCTAGAAAGTTCTGGAAGGAGAACCTTCTAGAAAATTCCCGAAAGTTCTATAAGGTTCCAAACTAAGTAGCGAAGTGTGCCAGTGAGTGAAGAACGTTTCAGAATGTCCAGTAAAGCTCTAGAAAGTTCTGGAAAGGGAGTGTTCTAGAAGATTCCCGAAAATTCTATAAGGTTCCAAACTAAGAGGTGAGTCGAGAAGGTTCCAGAATGTTTTATAAAGGTCTATAAAATTCTGGTGGCGGAGTGTGTCTGTGATTCTATAAGGTTCCAGACTGTTCGATAAAGTTCAAGAATGTTCTGGATGGAGAACGTTCTAGAAGATTCAAGAAAGTTCTATAACGTTCCAAACAGTTATGTTCGATGAAGATCTAGAAAGTGTTGGAAGAAGAACGTTCCTAAGTGAGTAACGGAGTGTGTCCATTTGTCCAGAAGGTTCTAGAACGTTCATGAAGGTTCTCGAATGCTTTACAAGTTTCTGGAAGCAGAAAGTTCAAGAACATTTGTGATGGTCGACATAGAGATAGATTTAATAAATTTAGGAAATCTTAAAATAATAATATTCAAAAAAAGCCAAGTATGGTCATCAAAAATATATTTCTTCTGTTTTTGAATCGTTTAAAAGTAAAAGCCTGATATATTTCTTCTCAGGATTCTATGTATAACAAGAGGCCGACGAAATATCGAATATTCAGCTATACAAGTAATAGTTCTTAGATCTTTATTATACCATAGATATTATTCTGTGTTAAATTAATATTGTTTACTAGGTGCAACGGGCACCTAGTAAATTTGATAATTTGAATAATAAGAAGAAGGTTGACGGTAAACACTGCGCGCTGAGCTCCCCTTTCCGGTGACGCCCCGATCGCGAAGATCGGACTGCGCGTTCGAGTGTAAAGGCCGAAAAAATTAAAAACAAAATGTATCCGAAATGTTTGAAATGGCCGCGCAAAGGGCAAATGGCTGCGCGGTCGAAACGGTCGAAACCGGAGTACCACCGCTGCGCTGCCGTGGCGACCGCTGCACGGCCGTGGCGACCTCTTTGCGGCCGATGCGACCGCTGCGCGATCAAAAAGAAGCGTCCACTGTGTCGCCGAAGAGTATTTTCACTGATTTGTCAGTTTTTAAATCATTGTGTGCCCAAAGAAGAAGGTAACCTTACCTAAGAATGTAGTAGCAATTTAACTTAATAAAATATTTTTTTCCAATTTTGCGGTACTAATGAGACATCTATTAAATTTTTTTATAACCTTTATTTTAAAAAATACAATCGATGGAATTTTACATCATCTACGTTTCTGCATTTTTATTTTATTTGTATCTTTATTTTTAGAAAAGTTGTAAACGAATGAAATATTTATCCAATTTGAACCTGGCTTATATTAGACATCTGTTGATTTTTTAATAAGTTATCGTCTTATGTAAATTTTTGTCCTTATGTTTTTTAACCATAACTTCTAAACGCATAATTTTAGTCGTCGATATCTCAATCGATAAGGAAATAGTGCTTCTATCGAACTTATTTTTAATTCAAAAATATTTTTTTTATAATGGCAGACTTTAGAATTACGTCCGCTTTCATCCGCGTTTTGCTGTTTTGTCTGTGGCTTCGCGGGGAATATTTAAATTACATTTCCAAAAAATACAGTCTGTATAATTTAACGTTTTCTATATTTCTGCATTTTTATTTATTTTTTATCATTATTTCAAGGAAAGTTTTAAAATACTTATGAAGATGGAATTTTATTTTATTTTATTTTATAACTTTTCTCAAAATGGTGATAAAAAATAAATAAAAATGCCTAAAGATAGATTACGTTAAATTCTACAGATTGTGGTTTTAATAATAAGAATTAAAAATTTTCCCGCGAAGCCACAGTTAAAACCACAAAACTCGGATGAAAGCGAACGTAATACTGAAGATTGTAATTGTACCAAAATTATTTTCAATATGACCGATAGAGACACTATTTCCCTATCGATCGAGATATCGGTGACTAAAATCAGATGACGCGTTTAGAAGTTACAGCCAATAAACTAAACATCAAAAATTTACCGATATCTCGAGGTTCAAAAAATAGTCAATAGATGTCTACCTGGCCCCGGAAAATGGAAATAATTATTTTCTTTAATAACTTTTCTAAAAAAATAGATAGAAAAAATCTAAAAACGCAGAAAGATACAACACGTTAACTTGTAAAGATTTTATTAAATATTATTTTTTTTACATCCTCATTGCGAAGCCACGCCCAAAACCGCGAAATTTTGAGCGATTTTTTTTATATTTTATTTTATAACTTTTCTCAAAATAGTGATAAAAAATAAATAAAAATGCCAAAAGATAGATAACGTTAAATTCTACAGATTGTGGTTTTAAGAATAAAGTTTTTGAAAACAGAATGGGCCTGGATTAGACCGGAAGAAGCATAAGGCGAGGAATATGGAAGCACATCTTCGTCTTCTTGTCCCTATTAGGACAATGGGATCAAGATAATGAAACGAACTGGCGGCTTCAAACGAAAAGAATAAAGTATAATTATTTCAAAAGTAAATATAAATAAATACTGTGCTTTCTTCATCGGATTATTTATTATGTGTTATATTATGTACATTTTATTTTTGAAACTCTTTCAATTAAATTAGATTTATAAAAACTTTTATTTTCATAAGTTTTTTTAATAAAAATAAGAATGATTTTTATAATTTTCTATGTATGCATTTTTAAGAATTCTTTTGTACATGTGTCAATCTGTATGTTACTTCCTGTAACGTCCGTAACTTCTTGTATAATTATTGTTTTCTTTTTTAATAAGTAAATAAATACGTATTCTTTAGTAACCGACATCTAAAAGTACCATCTTTTTTAACGGATTACGGCTAGTATTTTTGCCTTTATTTTAGATTTTGCACATTGTTTTAATTTTAAATATCTGTGTACTTAAAGATATTTTTTTATTTGTCTCTTTCGTTATTCTGAATATGACAGCTGAAATATTTTTGATTATATTTCGTAAAAATGTGGGTACGTTAATACTGCATTTTCATATAAATAAATATTTAATATAATTTTAATTACAAGGAGAAATATCTTTTTCATTTGCACTTTCAATAATCTGTTTAATAATTTCTCCTTTAGAATTCTTAGAGTTTATATGATATATGAAAATATAGTATTTCAAAGTGGATACCAAGTAAGTTTGCCTTGTTGAAGAGCGATATTATTAGCCAAAAATAGATGTTTTCGTGCGGTCTCCAAACCATCAGTAGTGAATTACAGATCCTGAACGTGAATAAGAGTTCAATACCAAAGACATGCTCAATCAGAATAAATATAGCTTTGGTTTTGTCCTATTGTCTAATTTGAATTTGTATCATTTATTTCGTTATTACAGAAGTTCTACCTAAAAACATTATTTTATACTTAAAATATATTAGATGAATCAGTTAGAACGATATACCTACATATTAACGAAATACAATTTTTATAGAGAGAAAAGAAAGAATGCCCCTGCAAGAGAAATTTTTTTAAATGTGTTACTACTACTACACATAACCACTTCAATGATTTTCAGATTTAGTTGTACGAATGCTTGCTTTTATAAATGAAACATCATCGTATAAATGATTGAATGGACGAAAAAAATTCATCGTACGCCAGTATAAAACTTTATTTTTTTTTAAATTTAATTGGTTAGAAATTATTTTTCGACGAAAAATAGCAGGTACTCACCGTTCCATATTTGTTGTCCAAAATATTTTTTTTCTTTTACCATCAACACGTAAAAAACTTCAATGTTCTGATTAAGTTCATTCGGTAAGAAAAAAAAGTTTACTTGTTATTAAGGTGGAACCAAAAAAAAACTGTAAAAAGGGTGATTTTTTTAATTATGAAAAGAAACATTCTCTTGGCAAGAAATAAAATCTTGCGTGTTGAAAATTTTACTAGAAAGTTCAATTATTTTGCAAGGTTCTGTTGGTTTTATGGGCGTATGTATGTTCATCTTAATTTTAGAGCGGAAAGATTGTTTATCTGAAATAACTAAATTTGGCGTCGTGACGTGTATACAGCTTATTCCATTTTGAATTTCTTTATCAATGCGACTATTATAACCTCACTATTTAAGATATGAAGCTTTGAAATAATATTCGATTAGCATTCAAAAAGTAAGATATTATATCGTTCGTTCCATATTCACTAAAAAAAAATCTGGATGTCAAGAAGCGATGATTTCTTCCGGTCTTTTTCTTTGTTGCAAGCATCAATATTTTTGAACATTTTTATGTGGCATGTAAAGTAAGTAATGTGAAATTACTATATATAATAATCCGAATCTCGGGTGAAGCCAGATAGTTTAGTTTGTAATTTTATATATTTGATAGTGATATAATAATTATTGTTTTCGTTATTGTATCTATACCTATTAAACTCAATGTCTGTCTGCCTGTCTGTCTGCCTGTCTGTCTGCCTGTCTGTCTGTCTGTCTGCCTGTCTGTCTGCCTGACTGTATGTCTGTCTGTCTGTCTGTCTGCCTGTCTGTCTGCCTATCTGTCTGCCTGCCTGTCTGCCTGTCTGTCTGTCTGTCTGCCTGTCTGTCTGCCTGCCTGTCTGCCTGTCTGTCTGCCTGTCTGTCTGTCTGTCTGCCTGTCTGTCTGCCTGACTGTCTGTCTGTCTGTCTGTCTGTCTGTCTGTCTGTCTGTCTGTATGTCTGTCTGTCTGTCTGTCTGTCTGTACTCTTATTTTGCGAAATTTATTAAACGAAGGAACGATAGTTTTTTAATTTACTATTTTAATAATCTATAGAGGAAAAAACGCTTTTTAAAAAATAATTTATAACTAAAATTCACTTATTTTGTCACACATTACTTATAATACTAAATATCAGTCATGGTAAGTTCATAGTTGGAATAGTTTACTATTTATATCATATTTATGTTAAATTAAAGATTTACTGTTAATTATCGCAAAGATAAATAAATAATATATAAGATTACTAATCGGACCTTAGTAGTCTTTAAATAAAGTTATATACTGAAAAATCATTATATCATTTTCTCATTATGCACAAAGTTGTAATTGCCGACAAGCGACGTTAATTTAAATTTAAATTAGTCACGCATGCAATTAGAAAGCTCGTGTCCCGGTCAGAATTAATTATAAATTACCTGGATTGATTTATTATATACATCACTAAGCTTATTTTCAACTAAAAAATTGCTTACAACTTGCTTGCTTTGTGACATACAAAATATTTTTTATATAAATGAAAATAGTTAGAAAATGTAAGGAAATGAAAAAAGACAAGGTTTTGTTGTATGTATGATAGTAAAGACTACATGAATAAATTGAAGGCCTATTAGTGAAACACATTAACTAAATTCACCGAATCGTGATAAAATGATATTTCTAAGTTAAGATGAAGATTGAAAATTTGAATCTTGAAGAATGAATAAAAATAAATCTCTTACAAACTACTTGCTTAGCTTGGATCTCAAGGCTTATAACCCGGTTAACCCCTTGCTTCTTCATCTGACGTAGCATATTATGCGAACCAGAAAATTTGGGTTTTTGAATTTTGAAAGAATTTTGAATATTTAGATTAAATGGGGAGGTTAGTTGTTTGTTAATTAAGAATTTGTGTGGATTCGGGAAATTGTGTTGGTGAGGTGTGTGGTGTGGTGGGTAGTATTTGGTGTGTGGAGGGGTGTTGGGGGGGGGAGGCGTCAATAGTGACGGGGATACTGCTACCATGGGGCAGGATTTGCGAGGACCATTTTCGGTCTTTTCTTGATGCGTGAGTTTGGATTAGCGTCGTATCTAGCGAGTTGGTTGATTGACGGGTTTGGGTGGCTTGGGATGCCGCCGTATAAACGTTCGGACAAGTGTCGGATGAATTTCTTTATTGAAGGGAGATGTGATTTTTTGTGAAGTAGTGTAATTCTCATCCAACTGGGCGCCCAGAGCACGGCTCGGATTGCTCTGTTTTGGAGAATTTGTAGTTTTTTGATATTGGTTGGTGCGGTGTAACCCCATATTGGGGCCGCGTATGTAAGGATGGTCCTTATTATGGCCTTGTACAGGCCCATTAGTAGATACATTGCATAGAATGCGCGTGTGGCTGATTTTACTTTGTCTGAAATATGTGGGGTGAATGTTAGCTTTTTGTCTAGAGTGGCGCCAAGATACTTTACGGTTTTTGTCCATGAGATTTTTGGTCCGAACATTTTTATGCTCGGCTTGTGGGGCTCTTTACGGCGAGTGAAGAGGGTGGCTGCGCTTTTAGTGGAATTTATTTCGACGCGCCAGTCAGTGCACCACTTTTCGAGGAGGGTGGCTTGTTTTTGTACCTTTCGTATTAAGGGTGAGGCTGCTAAGTAAGCTGTGTCGTCAGCGAATTGGGCTATTGTGACGAATGTGGCGACTGGAGCGGGTATGTCTCTGGAGTACCCGCTGTAGAGGATCGGGCCGAGGATTGAGCCTTGGGGGGTGCCGGATTTTAGCGGGCGAGTTTATGAGAGTTTACCATCTTCGAGTTTGACTCGGAAGGTTCTATTTTCAAGGAAGCTTGCTAGTAGTTGCGTCATGCTGGGGGGAAGACCGAGTTGGTCTAGTTTGTAGAGTAGGCCGTTATGCCATACTCTATCGAAGGCTTTGCTGACGTCTACTGTGAGGACTGCTGTGGCTTTTTTGGTGATAAAGCCATTGCTTATTTGCTCAACTACTCGGAGAAGCTGGTGGTTGGTGGTATGTTGTGCTCGGAAACCGTGTTGGGAATCGGGGATTATGGAATGCTCTTCAGCTAGTGCTTGGAATCTGGTGAGAATTATTTTTTCGAGCACAAGGCTGATGGGTCGGTGGTTTTGGGGTAGGAGGTGGTCTTTACCTGGCTTGGGTATGAGGATGACATCTGCAAGCTTGAAGGGGGTGGGGAAGTGTCTTAGGCGGAGTGAGGTATTACGGATGGCTGTCAGGGCACAAATTGATTTTAGGGGGAGGAATTTTAGGATTTTATTCGATATTGCGTCTGGGCCGGGGGCTTTTTGGGATGTAGCGCAATTATTGTTTTTTGAATTTCCTTGGTGGTGGTGAATTTTATAGGAGTACCTGATGGTGGTTGGGCTTTTAATGCTTGGACATATGTGTCGACTGTTTCGACGAAAGAGGGGTCACCTTTAATCGGATTGGGGGTGAATTGCTCTTTGTAAGATGACCAGTCCTTTCAGTTAAGAAAAATACATTCTAGAAGTTACTGAAATTTCAGGTGATTACAAAATTGAAAGGGAAGAGGTTTACCTAGTATAGGAGATACTACAAAAGAAGAAATATAAAAAGTATAGAATACTTCTACAGAAGAGGGTCAAACAAATAGAGAGAATGTATCCGAGTGAAAGAAAATGAGAAGAATTATATTTTTTTAAATTTTGGAATAATGCTGTACCATCAAATGTACGCGGACTATTGAATATGTAAAATATTTTTTTTGCGTCAAAAGTAAATTTTTAGATCAATAGTTATGTATAATGATTTATGAATTCTATTTTTATCGTTGAATTAGTCCACATATTAGTTTCAGTGTTTGTGTTTATTTTGTGATGTGTTTTGAAAAGCTTGCGTACAGAGAACAATCTAAATTTTACATTTTCATAAGTAAATTTTTAGGTCAATAGTTATATATAATGATTTAGGAATTATGTTTTTATCGTTGAATTAATCCACATATAAGTTTCAGTATTTGCGTTCATTTTGTAATGTGTTTTGAAACGCTTGCGTATAGAGAACAATCGAAATTTTACATTTTCCGGTGGTAGTGGTACCACAATATATTAGAATCTACCTACAAAGAAAAAATATTTATTGATTCTTTTTCGAGACTTATATATATTTAGATATTAAAATATGTTTGTTTTGTCATTTTATAATAATTAAAATAATTAGTATTTATACAAACGCTTCAATTTATAAATATTGTAAGTATTTTCATGAAGCTATATGAATGTTGTATTATGTTTAATATAGTGGAAACATTAAATTACATTTTCATGAAAAAATAATGAAATTATTATGGAAATAATTGATTAGCGTAAATTGTTGTTATTGATCCCGGTCTATACTATATAATTTTAATGCGACGCCAACAAAAATTATTTATTTAAAAAAATGTTGCTCTGTAAAATTCAGGCAGAAGTAAAGAGATGTAAGAAAATTCTTTGTCATTAGAAAACTCTAAAGCAAAAAACTAAAATCAAGAGTCTTTAACCTCTGATGTACAGATAAGAGACCCTCTCATAGGCCCAATAGACAAATAAAGAGTGGAAAGAAAACGAGCGATGAATTAGCCAATATCCTGAAGATATCAATCCGCCAGAATAAGAATCGATGCCATTTATCCCGGCTCACTGACATTCCTCATAATATCGCTAAGCTTACGTGACAATGAGCTCGGTGTATCGTATTGAAGAATTAAAGTCCTGAAATAAATTATACGTACAGGAAATTTCTGTGAGATAGCAATTAATTTGAGTATTATAAGACAAACAAAAACCTATAGAATACTATTTATATATATATATATATATATATATATTGTGACGTAGCAACCTCTGTTCGTCACACCTCTTCGCGAAACCTCTAAAGAAATGAATTTATCGATCCCCGCACTAACTATCTGCACCAAAAATTGATTTCTAACCGCGTAGGTACCGCAAATACTCTATGTAAAAAATAATGTCTTTGGTCTACTGCAGATAGTTTCACAGCGGTCGCGAACGGCGGGGACGATATTACAAAATGGCACATTCGGAATCTGACACTTCAGCACGCAAGATGTGAACCTTTCTGTGAACCCTCGTATTAATCGGTAAGCTCATTCCGAGAGACGCAATTTGAAGTGGCATAAAGATAACATGTGAAATTACATGATTGGTTGTTAATAATGTCTTTCGTCTTAATAGAGGGTTTTTCCACGGGAGCGCTTCGCGCCATGGCCAGGTGACGCAGCATGGAGTGAAAGGTGAATCCATTGCAATGCCTGGGGGGCAGCTGCAGAGGTGATGTTCCGGTAATCATCTGCATCGGCAGCCCAAAGCCTCGGGGCGGGGTTGTTCTCTGGACCCATAAGGGAGCAATCCTGCTTCAGATGCGAGGCCAGCAAAATGAAGACCACGACTTGCCTGGTATTCCAATTCTCTCTAATAATCAATTTCACATCACGCCTGGAGCGAGCTGCGTGTTATCTGACTCCGTAAATACAAGAACATGTGAATCAGGTCGAGCTGTTTTAGAAAAAAGGAACATTGCTAAGCACGTGCGGAAGCGGTGTTTGTGCCAGACTATTGTAGCTTCATTGTTTTAAATGTGATATAGAAATTTTGCCCAGATGTTCATCATCTACAGAATGTGATTGCCACGCATCGACACCCGCGCTGCGTCACCGCCAGTAGTGTAAAAGTATTTAGTTCCACTGTCTTTTCCATCCTTGTATGACGCGGCCGCTAGCGCTGATGTCGAGGCGTGGTAAATTAAATCTTCACCTCAATTTATTGTAAAAAAAGGGTTTCAATGTGCAAAATTCCCAAAAATACTTCATAAAAAATTGTCACCTTCTGTGGCATTATTAATTTCTGTTTAAAATTCATTTGAATAAATTCCCCTTCATCTAAATAATGTTTCGTTGTATTACCCTAGTCATTGAACTGTTGCAACTTAAAATAAGTTAAAGTGAGAGACAGCTGAAGTGCAGCGTACACGACACCGGAAGTACCCTGAGTTTGAATTGTAGAAGTAAAGTGAGTCCGATTCTTCTCCGACTGAGCAAAACTGGTGGCGACGAGGAGTTCTGTTGGGAGCAACAGAACTTCACGAGTACGGTGGATGTCTTGGACATTCCAATTGAACCTCCTCTAATTTGGTAGGCGTCTGTTGTGCAGTGTGTGGTCTAGCGTTATCATGAAGCAGCAGTGGCCTAGAGCGATTAACCAGCCTCGGTTGTTTAGCAGCTATCTTTTCCATCATGGTTTGCAGTTGCTGACAATAGACATCTGCCGTAATCGTCTGGCCAGATTTAAGAAAGCTGTAGTGAACGACACCAGCACTATTCCACCAAACGCTCACAAGTAACTTTTTTGGAGTCAATTTTCGCTTGGGGCATGGTTTGGCTGGTTTCAGCCAGGGTTCAGGCAGGGTTCAGCCATTGCGATGAGCGCTTCTGATTATCGTACAGGATCCACTTTTCATCACAGGTAATGATTCGATTTAAAATCCCTTCATTATTGTGCCGGTTGAGTAATGCAACGCAGCAGTCAACGCGCGTTTGTTGATTTGCTTCACTCAATTCGTGAGGTACCCACCTTTCAAGCTTTTTCACCTTACCAATTTGCTTCAAGTGGATTAAAACAGTTTTATCACTAACACCGCAGCCTGCAGCTAACTCGGATGTGGTTTGCGATGGATCCGCTTCCACAATAGCCTTCAATTCTTCATTATCAACTTTGGTCTCCGGCCGTCCACGGGGCTTGTTCTGCAGGTCGAAATTTCCAGAACGAAAACGTTGGAACCAAAAACGCACTGTGTTTTCTTTTGCGGCACCGTCGCCATACACATCATTAATCCTTCGAGCCTTTTCTGCAGTACTGGTGCCACGGTGGAACTCGTACTCGTAAATAACGCGATATTTCAAGTTTTTCATTTTGTAAACTGAGTGACGCAAAGAAAAAAACAATTGAGGAAAAAACAAATGAATTATAATTTTCAAAACACAAATACATGAGTAAATAGTTGTATAAATTTGGATTTGGAATTCCTAACCAAAGAGAAGATATTTGAGATCAAATTTGCCCGTACGGCAAAACCTCAATTTCATATGTAAGGACCTAATATTAATAAATTCCTGAATATTTACCAAAATGTATTTATGATTAAAAAAGCAGATCAATTCGTCCCCGTTTTCAATTTGTAAAATTATTCTAATGTTTTTTAAGATTTACTTAAATAAATCAAATGCTACGAATCGACATTTTACTATAATCATAGTTAGTATTTTATTAGTATACTTGCTTACAACTTACAATATGAAAATACGAAATTTTATCCTTTTGACGAATCATAATTTTTTCGTTTTGAAATTAATATTCTTAAAATTAATATAAATTAACTTTGTTTAAACCACTTATTTATTGAAAAAATCACGTATGTTTCAAATGCAAGGGCTTTCTCAATCAGAAAACAAAAATAGAATTTAAAAATCGAAGTATAGATCAAAATTTAAAAAGTTATATGGAAAATAATAATATAAACTACCTAATTAATATGAAAATAAATTTAAAAGATAACTATTTGCAAAAAGGACCTGATTATTTATAATATTCAATTTACTATTTACACTCTTTCTTATTTCCAAAATTTCTAATTTATCAAATTGTGATTCTGTATAATTTGTATATAATTTAGTAGACTATGTTAATAAGACTATGGATTTTCTAAAAAGTGATAATTTTGAAAGAGTGGAAAAAAATCCTATTAAAAAATAAATGTCAAGAAAAAATAAAAGATATTTTAAAAACTTGTAAAAGTGAAACTATTGCTGAATTGTTTACAAAAAATAGATTAATGTTAAAAAATCCACAAATTCCTAAATTATATAGTCTATTAAAATTTCATAAAATTGATCGACCTATTAGACCAGTTGTATCTAATTGTAATGCACCTAGTAGTAAATTATCAGCTATATTAAACAAAATAATTGTTGAAAGTAATATTTTTAAACCTTTATATACCATTAAACATTCTCTTGAATTGGTTGACCATTTAAAAGTATTGAATATTCCAAATAATTCATTTTTATTTTCATTTGATGTTGTAAATTTGTTTCCTAGTGTTCCAATCGAAGAAAGTAAAATTATTATTAATGAATTATTAAATTCTTCAAATATTTTTAAAGATTTGTCTAATGATTTGAATAGACTTTTTAACGTTGTTTTAAATAGAAATTACTTTCAATTTTATAATATTATTTTTAAACAAAATGAGGGTTTAGCAATGGGTTCTAGTATAAGTCCTTTAGTGGCTGATATATTTTTAAATAATTTAGAGAAAAGAATTTTTAATAGTTCTGCTTTGGTATTAAAATATGTATTTTTTTGGAAAAGATATGTTGATGACATTTTATGTATATGGACTGGTACTGAAAGACAACTAAAAATTTTTCTTAATTTCTTAAATAAATATCATAAAAAGATTCAATTTACCATAGAAATACAAAATTCTAGCATAAATTTTTTGGATTTGAATATTTCAATTGTTAATAATAAAATTGATTTTAACATATTTCGTAAAGATACATATACAGATATAGTTATACACAATTCTTCTAACCATCCATATTCTCAAAAATTGACAACTTTTCATTCAATGTTAAATAGATTAATTAATATTCCGTTATCTGTTGATAATTTTAATATTGAATTAAAAATTATTAAACAGATCGCGTTTAATAATGGTTATGATAAAAAATTAATTGATATTATGTTAAATATAAAGTACAAGAAATTTTTTTTTAAATCTTTTGTTTACCCTTCAATTTGTGATTCTGATAAACATTGGAGGAAAATTATATTTATAAATAATGAAATTTCTAATTCAATAGTTAAAAATATTTCAAATGTTATTCAACCAGCTTTTTATACTAATAATAAATTAAAAAAATACATATTAAATAATAAAGATAAGGATAATTTTTAAAAAAAATCGGGTGTTTATAAATTAATTTGTAATGATTGTGATTATTTTTATATAGGAAAAACATGTAGAAATTTTGAAATTAGAATTAAAGAACACTTAAGGTGTTTAAATAGTAATAATTATTCTGAATTTCCTAACCATCTTTTGGCTACGGGTCATTCTTTTGATATTAATAAGGGTTTACAAATTTTACATACAAATTATACAGAATCACAATTTGATAAATTAGAAATTTTGGAAATAAGAAAGAGTGTAAATAGTAAATTGAATATTATAAATAATCAGGTCCTTTTTGCAAATAGTTATCTTTTAAATTTATTTTCATATTAATTAGGTAGTTTATATTATTATTTTCCATATATAACTTTTTAATATTTTGATCTATACTTCGATTTTTAAATATTATTTTTGTTTTCCTGATGAAGAAGCCATTGGCTTTGAAACATGTTGATTTTTTCCAATAAATAAGTGGTTAAAACAAAGTTAATTTATATTAATTATAATTATGTTACCACAAAATAAATTTGCTACATTTGAAGAAGAAGTAATATTCTTAAAGTGATCACATCAATATTCTTACTATTTTTGTTTACTTTTGTAGCACAAGTATTTGTGCTACGAAATTATAACTTTACTTGCTGCTCCCCTGAAAGAAGAACCATTGAATCACCAGGTGAAAGTCTTAACCACTGGACCAAAAAGCTACTCATTATTTTAAAAAGACACAAAAATTATATATCTTAATAAGATATGTAATTCCAGTTGACATTACTTAAAGGTTTCTGAATATTTAATTATATACATGGGTATATATAATATTAGTGTCCACCGGGCAAGGAACATCAGAAAATAATGTTGGCTCATTTATGGTTTTCGTATTTAGTTTGTAGAACTTCATGTTTATTTTAAATTTCATTAAAAATTGATGTTAAGTTTAATAAATATTGTTATTTAGTTCTGCAGGTTAAATGTTATTTTAAATGTGAGTGTGTGTGTGCTTGTAAGGCCATTATCTGTCTGATAATGGGCAGTAAAAACCTTTTTTACACAGGCATTGGTACTTTTTTAGGCGTGCGGACGAAATGTACCTACGTAACTGTCACATATAAAATAACACTTAAACTGCAGAACTTAATCATAATATTTATTGAAATTTAAATTTCATAAAAAAATGTTGGCCAAAATTAAAAAAATAATGTTTCAAATGGCCAAAAAAAATTCCCCTTAAAAATACATTTGTAAGCATGTCGTAACAGTTATTAATGAGAAACGCTGTGAATAAACGTTCCTAAAGACCCTTTTATAATTTAGACCGTTTACAATTTTCGTGCAAAAACACAAAAATTAAAGCGAACAATATTTTGACGCAAATTAAAAGTCTCGCGACCATCAGCACGCCCCTCGCAATTGAGAGTATTTCGTGAACACCTGTGTGGAAACGGAAATGGCCGAATAAAAAATGGCGTCACTGACCTTAGTCCAATCTGTCTCCTCGTCTCACCTTTCTCGCCCGTTACCAGAGCTGATCGTCGTCGGACCAGCGCACACCGTATTGTTGCGATTCGTAAGTACGCAATTATAAAATTGGTATTCATTAATCGACTGCACAGTGTAAGCCGTAAGTTGCGCACCTTATATGTATATAAATTTTAAATATAACATATCGCTGCATAACACGGATAATGGCCCAAATCGAAAATATAAATTTAGAAGAGTGATAATTTTTTTTATATATTATATCTTTTATAGATAGGTAATAATAAGTATATAACATTTTTTTTTCAAAACAACGCTTATATTAGGTCCTTACATATGAAATTGGCGTTTAGTAGGTATGGGAGGAACATAAAGCCGATTTTTTTTATCATAACATATTTATTTAATCAAAGTATGTACCATTGCTATCTATGCACTTTTGCCATCTCATAGGTAGTTCATCGATCCCTTTACTAAAAAAACTATTCGGACGGGAATCAATAAAATCTTTGAAGGCGGTTTGGACTGCCCCATCGGAGTTGAATTTTTTCCTTTGCAAGAATTTGCAAGAATGCAAGAAAAGATCCAAATTTCGAAAAAAATGGTAATCTGTTGGGGCAAGGTCCGGAGAGTACGGTGGATGTCTTAGACATTCCAATTGAAGCTCCTCTAATTTGGTAGCCGTCTGTTGTGCAGTGTGTGGTCTAGCGTTATCATGAAGCAGCAGTGGCCTAGAGCGATTAACCAGCCTCGGTTATTTAGCAGCTAGCTTTTCCATCATGGTTTGCAGTTGCTGACAATAGACATCTGCCGTAATCGTCTGGCCAGATTTAAGAAAGCTTGTAACGTACCTACCTGTACACCTAAGCTAAATACCTAACTATAAAGTTTAATAATATAAGTTTTACGAAAAGCCCAAAGCTTGAGACTTTAAGCTACCGAATTGAGCTTTATTACGGCTTTTGGGACTTTTAAGCATACTTTATGCTTTAAGCTACTAGATGAAAACTTAAGTCGAACTTAGAACTTCGGACGTATATTTACATGAAAGCTAATATTTTCTTTTTTTTTCTTTTAAAGAATTTATATTTTCAAAATTGGCCAGTCGTGATCTATCTAGTGGTTAGGAAAATTCCCCCTCCGTTGTGTCCTTAGCTATCCAAAATTCTTTTGATATGTGGTGAGATTCGTATTCTTATTAACGCGACTAGACTAATATAGATCGAATTCTTACCTAACTATGGAAATAACAAACGCACGCAACTAATCCGTACTCGTCCTTCTAGAAACCGCTCTAGAATTCTACAGTTTCGCCTATATGAGAGATAGCCGATATCGTCCACGTCCGGAGTTGGCCTAAAAGCCAACTATACGCGGCGCAGCTGAGGAATAAACGCTAGTAGCAAAACTCCCCTACATTGCACCGCCATAAATATAATACCATCGGGGTTAAAATACTGTAATATAAAACAATACAATCGTTGCCAAGTTAACGGCATACGCTAAAGATTCCGCCCGCATTGATTATCAACATCTCATAATAGCAGCTTAGAACAGTGTCAGCACAACCACATGCGGCACCCATTTATGACAGATTTACAAGATATAATAGCATACGTTATATTCAAAACACAAGTAAGAAACCTACCGATAGCGCGTCTCACGTTGTCCAATCTGCTCAATCTGTTCATAGTACATAGTAGGGGAAGACAAACATATATATATTCACAACAACTAGGCGCAACAGAGGCTCAGGGCAAGCTTTGTCTGACATTATCGCAGCCCGAGATTCTAAGGGAATGGAAGATACAGATTTGTAAGTGAAATCCAAGAAGTGTCTAACCACTTCTGTTCAAACGTGGATTCTAGATGCCCCCCCCCCCCTGTAGGGGGGAGGGGGATGCGGCCCCAGAGCATCGCCGCATCCGGTGGTTAACTCCTGTTTAGACATAACCTCCCACACTAAGCTGCAGACCAAGATCAAGCCGAGACTCTATTGCTCCTGCTGGAATCCCCCGAAGTCCTCGCTTCCCGGCGACAAACATATCAGGAAGAAATCCCGCGTCTGATATTAAGGTTTGTATATTGTCCCGCGGGGCAGTCAAATTGACTGGTGTATAATGATGAGGATCCCACGTTGCGGCTACATGAGCCGGATTATTATGATGTTTACTGCTGATTAAAGGGCTGAATGAACTAACTGGGTGACTGGAAAAGACTCTCCCTTGAGCGCGTCAGTCAGAGCCATGTTAGCATCGCCAAATATAGTTGATGTGATTGATCCCACGGTGTAGTCTTATTGACTAGAGATATTAAATGATGGTAAAACAGCATGATTATTACAGTTGATTGTGTAGTTCCTGATATGTTTCTCGCTGGCCGGGAAGAGAGAACCCCGAAGGTCTCTGTATACAGCAAGTTAGAAAAGGTGGTGACTGATGAGAATGATGGTGTTAGTAATGCCATCGCGCGCCTGAATGCGGTCCCGATCATAAAAATTGATTGTTAAACTGCTAACAGATCTCGTTCATTAAAGCGGCCCCGAGCATAAGTATTGACTGTCGAACTGCTACCTGCATCTTATAATTTCTCGTTCATGAGGAACGTCCTATCTCGTCCTTGAGTACGGAGTTATTACATTCACATACATTCATAACCAGAGCCCGAACTCGTCGAGCCAAGGGGAGTGAAAGAACGTAGGGGCTTCTTCCCTCCGGCTGTGTTTGAGGCACGACGCTCTGGTCCGATTCGAAATGCTTCACCTTTGCTTGACTGAACACATTTTAACTGTGTGGAGGCTTTGCGCATTTCTACTTAGACCCACCCAGAGTGTCTCCGCAGTCCCGTTCATCCCCTGGACCGAGAACACGCACCCCGTCATTTGATCCCAGTTACATACAACTACCTGTATCGCGAGTGTATCTCATTCTTCAATCCCCTTCACTATTCCATTTATACAACAATCACGTGACTAACCTCGAGAGTCTAGCACCGGTAATAAGATCTCATTATGCTACGTTGGAAGTTAACATTGCATAACCGGACGGAATGCCTATTTCCCGCGATCATATTCAATTTGTAAAACGCAATAATATGTATTTATATATGTTAGTAAAACGTTTGAAATGCAGAATGCACGTATGATGACCTCGCTTCTATCCTAAAGATAATTAAGATATAATCCCGACGTTACGTCCCGACATCAGTACTAATTTGTTTCCGCGTCCGTTACCGTCGAACTCTGAACCCACGTAATGAAATGAATAGTGACCATGAGACAATGACAAATTATATAGCACGAACATTCCATTTGATACACATAAGAAAACATCAGGAATAAATAATATCAAAGGTTCTTATCTTAGTTCTGTAGTTGGTCTGCTTCTGAGATGGCATCCTGATCCGAAGTAATATAACTCTCCACAATTGAGCAATTACCAGCGCCTGTGTAGCCCTTCATTTCCCTTGTATATATATTTTAATATCAGCGCCTGTAAAACTGTATTAGATCCTAGAAACAAGAAAACTATTCCCTCTACGCCGAGCACATACAGAACATAAACCCCTTCAATCTAGTTCATCCACGGTTATGCAAAAAGGCGAAAGAATAGTAATAGTAAAAGGTCCTTAACTGACAGAAGTTGAAGTTCTCTGCAAACTGCCCATATCTTCTAGTGGCGCCTGTGTATTCCAATAACAACTTTCCAGTCATGCATTCAACATAACGTCCTCCTTGTGTGTATGCGCGCTGCAATATCTGCCATCCAGTTAGTGATTCCCAAAATAGTGTTTTCCTTGTATATATATATATATATTTCAATATCAGCACCTGTAAAACTGTATTAGATCCTAGAAACAAGAAAACTAATCCCTCTACGCCAAGCACATACAGGACATAAACCCCTTAAAACTAGTTCATCTACGCCGTACAATGATATCACATGCAGACACAAACGATATAATTACAAGTATGCTTGCGTCCCGCCGACTGGACGCCTGTGTTTTCCAATAACAACTTTCCAGTCATGTATTTAACATAACGTCCTCCTTGTGTGTATGTGTGCTTCAATATCTGCCATCCAGTTAATGGTTCCCAAAATAGTGTTTTCCTTGAATATATATTTCAATATCAGCACCTGTAAACCTGTATAGAATCCTAGAAACGAGAAGACTATTCCCTCTACGCCAAGCATATACAGGACATAAACCCCTTCAAACTAGTTCATCTACGCCGTATAGTGATATCACAAGCAGACATAAACAATACAATTACAAATATGCTTGCGTTCTCCCCCACCTTGGTGGAAATATTCGCATTCGTATTCACCGAATAGTAGGCGTAACATTCGTATTCGCGAAGGTAGTATTCGTTGCATCAAGGTTATTGTATTTACAAATACGTTCAAGTTCCCCCCCCCACCTTGGTGGAAATATTCGCGTTCGTATTCACCGAATAGTAGGCCTGATATTCGTATTCATGAAGGTAGTATTCGTTGCATCAAGGTTATTATATTTACAAGTATGTTCAAGTTCCCCCACCTTGGTGGAAATATTCGCATTCGTATTCACTGAATAGTAAGCCTGATATTCGTATTCGTGAAGGTAGTATTCGTTGCATCAAGGTTATTATATTTACAAGTATGTTCAAGTTCCCCCACCTTGGTGGAAATATCCGCATTCGTATTCACCGAATAGTAGGCCTGATATTCGTATTCATGAAAGTAGTATTCGTTGCATCACTCTCAATAATAAAATCATATAGATAAATAATTACGGTAACTCATAAAAATATGATATTACTTATATTAAACGAACAAAGCAAAACAATCTGTCATATAAGTAAATAACGTGATCACGGAAGACCGAAGGTTAACTACCCCTGAACAAACCGCGATCTGCCCACAATAATGGAAAATGTTGTAGAAAGCATTTCAAATATCTAATATTGAATGAATAAAACAATGTCATATGAATAACTGTCGCAATTACGGAAGGCCGAAGGTTAACCACCCCTGAACACACCGCGAACTGCCCACAATAGTGAAAAATGTTCTAGAAAACATTTCAAATATCTAATATTGAATGAATAAAACAATGTCATATGAAAAACTATCACGGCTACGGAAGACCGAAGGTTAACTACCCCTGATCTAACCGCAAACGACCCACAATAATGGAATATGTTGTAAAAAACATTTCAAATATCTAATATTGAATGAATAAAAACAATGCCATATGAATAACCACCGCAATTAAGGAATATATACAATTCGAAACACGTCTTTATAAGAACTTGATAGGAACAAATCGTGTTTTCAACGATTGCCTAATGATACGCAATACAAACATGTAACGAGTTCAAATAAACCACACATTCATGTTTTAATAAAATAAATATAAAATCCAGATGCATTTTTAAAATATATTATTAGTAAGAAACTCCTCGCACGATCTACACAAATCATATAGAAATCCGCGTATTCAATCGCCAGTATAGATACAAAGCATTCGTTAGCATAAGAATACATCCGCCCTGAAGAACCTCTCGCACATTCCGAACCTCGCGACATTGAATATACATAATTATTCTGAAATTTTAAATCCCACAAACAAACACGAAACACCCTTCGTCAGTAAAGTATTCCATTTTAAAGCCTTTATATCTTTGGTAATATATGAATATCAAATTTAAGTGATTTTTCATATGAACAGCGACAGAATTATATATTTCATAAGCGTTATGCAATAATTTGAATAACTATCACAGTCGCCACATTACGATTTCTTGTACATTAAATCCGAAGCGCGTATAGTAATAATTATCACTAGGCCCAAAATACGTAACAAAACAATCCACAACATGTATCAATAATTGTTACGATCCAGAAAGTTCTAAATTGAATACACGAAAAAGGCAATAGAAATAAATAATATTGAAAATGCTTAGCTGTTCACTGTTCCAATTCTCTTTGAATTATTATCAACCTCTGGCTTTTTCCTCGATCCAGCCAAATTATCTTCCTTACTGACTCTCCTCGACAAAGCCTCCGCCGACCTTCAAGCTGAAAACTCAAGTGCCGCTTTCTAATTTGTAACGCCTAAAAATAGTCCCTATCTCGCGCCATCTTTGATTCCAACCAGCGTGTAAAAGTCAAAGTCTAACTCTAAGGACGCGTTTCATTGGCCAGATTCGTTACGCGGACAACCGCATTTGATAGGCTCGCTTCGCCAAACTAAAATAACATAAAGCCTGCTTTACACGCCCGCGTGCAGAAATAATAAAGCTCGTCCGCACCTACTTATCCGGCAAATATTTAATTATAGAGTATTTAACGGTTTGTGAAGCTTCTCTTTATTATAAACTTTAGCAGATAGATATTTTCGTATAATTTTTCAGCAATGTCTATTTGAATAGGCCAATATCGTTACAGACTTCTTTAATTTGTCTTAATTAATGTTTATTTTATAAATATTTAGTTTAAAACTTTATACGTGCGCGACTTCTTTATACGTATGCTGCAGTTTATCAGTGAAAATCACTTCGTTAACACA